>WEKY01016266.1:160310-179677 GCA_013390045.1 Picathartes gymnocephalus
ACCCCCCCCCGCCGGTCCCTAGCAGGCCACTGGCCCCGGCGTGCCGCCGCGGGAGCGGGCGCTGCCCTCCATGCCGGCTGCTGCTGCTGCCGCCGCTGCCTCACCGCGACCGCCGCGGTCCTTCCCCCATCCACCCCTCCGCCTCCGCCGGGCGCGCACAGGCGCAGGGATACAGCCCTCCTCCTTCTCCTCCTCCTCCTCTTCCTTCTCGTCCTCCTCCCGCGCCGTGCCCGGCCGGCTCCCGGCGCAGCGCCCGCCCCCCGGCACCGCTGCCGTCGGGGAGGGCCGGAGCGGAGGGGCGGGGACCGCAGCTCCCCTCTCCCGGGCGGGATCGTGTACAGCCCTGGCAGCCCCGCAGTCGGCAGAGCCCCGGCGGGGAGCGCGGCCCAGCGGGGCTCCCGGAGGGAGGGAGGGAGAGCGGGGTTACGGCACCCCCCGAGCACAGCGAACGGGGTGAGGTGGGGGGCGGCCGCATTCCAGCGGGACTACTTTGCTTCCCCTCGCCCCCTCCGCTGCCTGCGATGCGATGCAGCCCTGGCCCGTGAGGACGGGACTACTTTCTGCCACCGAGCTGCGGCGGCGTCCGGGCGGCAGCACAAAGGCTTCCATCCCCATCCCAATCTCCATCCCGACCCCGCTCCCGCTCCTGGAACGCGCTGTAAGCCCAGAGCATCGCCGGCGGGGCGGGCGGCAGGCAGGCAAGCAGGGTGGCAAAATGAAGTTACGGTCCATCTCCCCAGTGTGCAGACCGAAGAGCAATAAACCCTGGCCTTTTCTCAGAACAGAGGGAGCAGGCGTCCCTTATCAGCAGGAATTGCTGCCCGGCTGATGTAATGATGCGTGATCTATTTCCCAGCGCTTTTGGGGGTGCTCTGCGTTATTGTCCCCCTTGCAAAACTAAATGTGGTGGGCTGGGTTTGTGCTACTTAGAGCGGTGTTACCAATAATATGAGCTATGTTTAAACATAACTTGGTCTTTTCCTCTCTTGCATCCAAGTAAACATACCCTTTTCTTTCTGAAGAGGCTAAAAAGTTGAGATTTTGTGATACATCCCCAGTTAAAAATCTTCTCTCCTTACCTTCTTTGTTCGTTCCTAATAAGCAATGTAAAATGCAGCTTTCTTGTATTTCCTCCAGATGAGAAAATCTACTTCATTATTTCAACGTGTCTAAACGTTTTCATTAAGTCTAGAAGTCCACATCACGTTGTCCCTCCCTCACAGAATGTGACAGCTGTGAGTAGAATAATGATATGAAGCAGAAAACAACTTAGAGCAACATTTGAGGCACTTACATTCCAAAAATCAGTATTATTTTCAGGATTATTAGAAACTCACAGAAACATTTAACTTCTACTTTCGTATCTGTTCAACATATATTTTCATAGCTTTTCTTGTTATTACAGTAGGAGATAACATCTGGGCCAGATTAAAGGCCTGGGCATTGTAGGCTGATTCTAAAGGGCTGCTGGTGTCATGTGATATTATCAGACTCAGCTTTTACTGCAGAAAAATTAAAAGAAAAAAAAAGAGAAAACTGAGGTTGGTTTTTTTTTTTTTTAAATGACATGTATTTACAACCTTCAAGGCTGCAAAAAAAGATTTTGAAAATGTAAACAATTCAACTCAACAGCAATATCTGCCCAAGGCCAGGTCTACGTTACAAAATTTTGTCCTTGACTGTCTGCTGGGTGAAATAGCCTCCTCTGTTGCTGTGCTGTCAGTTGGGACAATCAGCAAACTCAAACAAGATCCACGTGGATAATGGAGGGGGAGACTTGCTATACAAAATTGTACCCTGGAGAAGAGAGAACCTGCGCCAACCCTTGTTTGTCACCACTAGATTTTGCAGGAGCAGGCAAAAGTAGCATACTTTTATATTTATTTTCACTGTTTAATTGAAATCAAAAAAGGAAAATGAGATTGTGGTTGATTTGGGGTTTGGGGTTTTTTTCCCCTCATAGTGTTTCCTTATACTTTTTCCATACTCATGGTGTTACACAATGTCATTAACATCTTGAGAAGTATGGCAGATCTGTAATGAATTCTTTGCATCTTAATCATACAGTGCACAGCTGAGGAAAACCTCAAGCCTGCACCCCTGCATCACAGAAACACATTTCTCCACATGCCATTCCCTCTCACATCTTATCTGTTTCTGCTGGAAACACTCTGGTATCTTGACTGTCTCCCTTGGGAGCCTGATCCCCTGCCTGGTTTCTCTGACTCTTAAAGACATCTTCCCTGCTGTCCAAGCTGACTGGTTTTATTTTTAGCTTTTGAACACTTGTATGCTGTCACCCCTCATGCTAGTGCATTTTTCTAGAATTCAAACCCTTTCCTGCTTGGATTTCCTCTGAGTCAGTTAATGATTATTGGCTTCATCTCCCTCATCCTAGCCCATTTCCCCACAGCCTGCCTAGAATCCTTCTCTGTCTATTCCAGCCCAAGTATCATAAAATCATAGAATCACAGAATGGTTTGGATTGGAAGGGGCCTTAAAGAATATCTAGTTCCAACCCCCTGCCATGGGCAGGAATACCTTTCACTAGACCTGGTTGCTCCCAAGTCCAAGTCCAACCTGGCCCTGGACACTTCCAGGGCTGGGGCAGCCACAGCTTTTCTAGTCAGCCTGTGCCAGGGCCTCCCCATCCTCATAGAGAAGAGTTTTTTCCTGATATTTGACCTACATCTGTCCTGTTTCAGTTTGAAGCCATTCCCCCTTGTCCTAGCACTACATGTTCTTGTAAATAGTCCCTCTCCATCTTTCTTGTAGGCTCCCTGCAGGTACTTGGAAGGCCCCAATTATGTCACTCTCATGATTTAGGAATGGCGCTCCTCAATTTAGTGCTCCCACCGAAAGTCTCCAAACCATGTGCCCTCACTCACTCTCCCAAACTCCCTCTACTCCTTGCAGCAGGGCAGAGAGGAGAATTGAAGGCACGAAGGGCAAAGATCATGGGTTGGGATAAGAAGAATTCACTGGAAACAGCGATGAGGTAAGAAAACAAACAGTAACAGCACTATAGTAATTACAGAGAGCACAAAAAAGAAACACTGCTAGCTGCTGGAACCCCCAACAACAGACAATAAATTGTTCCCCCTGGTTCAGAACCTGGGCCACCCCCACTTCTCTATTCAACTTGGTTACTCGACTGGAAGGAACCCCTTCTCGTCAGAAGAGACTCCCTTCCCCTCACCCCTAGCACTGCCAGAAGGTGGGTAGAATAAAGTCCATGTCCTTGCCGTGACCCCTCCTGGCTACTACAAAAATTAACCCTCCTGCGTGGAAGCAGGACAGTCAGCCTGAAGCCTTCTCTTTTCCAGGCTGAACAATCCCAATTCTCCCAGGGACCTTTCCTCACAGCAGAGCTGCTCCATCCCTTTATTCATCTTGTTGGCCTTCTCTGGACTCATTCCAACAGGCTGATGTCCTTCCTGTGCTGGGACTCCTGGGCTGGAGGCAGCTCTGCAGGGTGGGATCTCTCCTGAGCGGGGCACAGGGGCAGAACTCCCCTCCTCTGCTGCCCAGGCTGGGGGCTCAGCCCAGCACAGGGGGGTTCTGGGTCCCAGTGCTCATGGCCAGGGCATGTCCAGCTCTCACCACCAGCACCCCCAGGTCCTTCTGCCAGGGCTCCTCCATCTGCTCATCCCCAGCCTGGATTGATCCCCGGGGGATTGTCCTGACCCAGGTGCAGCACCAGCACTTGGTCTTGTTGAACCTCATGGGATTCTCGTGGGCCACTCCTGGGGCTTGTCCAGGTCCCTCTAGCTTGGCCTGTCCTTCAGGTGTGTCACTGCCCCCTTAGCTTGGTGTCATCTGCAAACCTGCTGAGGGTGCACTCGATCCCTTCATCTGTGTTATTAAAGATATTTAAAATATTTAAGGAACGCTGGTCCAACATGGACTCCTGAGGGACATCACTTGTCACTGAGGTACATCAGGACTCTGAGCCATTGATCACTACCCCCTGAAAAAATGGCCTTTTTTGAACCCTTTTCCCCATCAGTGCTTAGGATTCAAGACCAAGTCTATGTCCTAAATGTTTGTCAGCTTTACTTCTAATTCATGCATGTGGAATTAACTCCATAGCAGAGGCTGTTACAAAGTAAAATAGGAGGCAAGATTAGTACACACAAAAAAGCCTCCAACAGGCATGATTTCTCTGAGATGATTAGGTTCCTTTATTCGAGCTTAAAGTCAAAGTAAGTGGAGAGGGAATGTCTCATCTTACTAAGAAGGTCCCCTTGTTGATTGCAGTTATTTTCATTTACCTTAGAAAGAGAAACCTTGGTTTAGTGGGTCAAATCCGGCTGAGGCTGCGAAACCTGGACAGCTTTACCCTTACCTCTGAACTTGGATGGTGGCTCACTGACACAAGAGCTGCCACGGGATTATTTTTATACTTAGATAAGTTTCCTGGTTTAGTTGGTGGCCTAGCTTCACAAGCAGTTGTATCAGCCCCCAGGACAGCAAGGGACAGCAAGTGGAGCTCATGAAACCAGCAGGGACTGCCAAAGTCACTCTGCTTTTGAACCGTGCCCCAGGTTCGAGTGGAGTCAATGGGATCTTCTGCAGAATCAGAACCAAAGTCCCCAATGAGCAAAAGCTGTTACAAGATGGATGCTCAGCAAATGAATCTGTGGCTGCCCGCACCACAGAAGCCACTATCATAACTTGCTTTCTCACTGAATGTTTCAACAAGGATTAGTTGGCATAGTGTGCTGAAATGCTGGTCCCTCTGAAGGCAATGGTAAAGTTCTCACTGATGTCAAAAGGGCCAGGGTTTCATACTGAAACTCAAGCTCAAGTCCTTGTGCCTCAAGCAGGAAAGTCTGCAGCACAGGAGCTTGGGAAATGGGATGTAATGTTGCCATCCAATGATGTTTGTTACAACCATTTCATGGAATAAAATAGGACTCTCTAACTTGTGACATCATCGTCATCATCTTGCCACATTGCCTAGGTCATACAGCTTATACAGAAAAATGTTTCATCCAACTCTTCCTCAAAACAAGGTCAGTTCTAATAAATGTGATAGAAATGCCTGACACAGTTTATCCTATTCCAAGAGTGCAACGGATTCACCATGACATTTCCTTCTCCAATGAATAGAGGACCAGATCATAGAATCATAATAAAGAATTTCTTCCTAATGTTTGCCCTCTTTTAGTTGGGAGCCATTCTCCCTTGTCCTATCACTAATGCCCTTGTGAAAAGCCCCTCTCCACGTGTAAGCCCCCTTCAGGCTCTAGAAGACTTGAAGCCTCCTCTTCCCCAGGCTGAACGACCCCAACTCTCAGCCTGTCTTCATGGCAGAGGTGCTCCAGCCCAGTGCTCGTCTTTGTGCCTCGCCTCTGGATCCAGCAGATCCACATCCTTCCGGTGTGGGGGGTCCCAGAGTGGGATGAAGGACTCCAGGTGGGGTCTCATGAGAGCAGAATCACCTCCCTCAGTGATGGTGTTTTCCTTCTTGAGGCTCAATCGCGAGCATCGATACTTTTCCCCTCACTTTTCCTCCCACACCATATGAACTGCACCTTTTTCCCAGGATATAGGTGCCTCACAAGCAGATTTCCTTGAACACACAGTCATGCTTCTAGTTCAGCAGTTTTCTCCAGGCATCAAACCTGATTTGTTTTTGCCATTGCTATCACCACAGTCAAACCACAGCAAAAATTAACACTTCCACTAATTCTGGGTCAATTTTCCCATCAAATAGCCCATCAAATCTCCTTTTTTATCACATACGGAGGAGTTGCCTTTTCTCCATGCGTTTTAGTACTATTTTATTATTCCCCCCAACTCTCCCCTCCCCCCCTTAATTCCCATCCTTTCTTTCCCATCTTCTCTGCCAGAAGAGGCTGCCTGGTGCCCAGGATGACAACTGCATTTCTTTGTGGCTAAAAAAAAAAAATCCTTACAACAAAAACTTCACAGAGGAGAAGGTGCTTGAGTTCAGCAGCCCATACAGGCAAGCTAGTGTAGCAGAAATCCAGCAATATCCCCACAGGGAAATATGAAATAAGATGACCTGGAAGGCTTGGGCATTTTCTTTATGCCTTTGGAGGAGCATTTGGACTCCTGCTGATGGTGCATTCAAGGTCAGGCTGTCTACCTACTACCTCTTTTCTCCTCTCCCATCTCCCAGGGAGTTGAAAACAGCACTGCCTGAGGATACGCTTCTTCAGCGGTCATGTTTTTTAGTGTGAACCATGAAGGATTCTGATTTTAATTTGGCACTGCCCACCAGACCACAGGGCAAGTCCAAGACTTTCCTTGTGAATATTTAGCCGTGGCTACATTTCAAAGCCATACTATAAAAATGTCATTTGAGAAAGTTACTGTTCTAAAATTTGTAAAGTGCTTTAATGCTGTGTTGATACAGCGAAAACATCCTTTTAAAAGAGCTCACATTTCAGGCTGACAGACACCAAAACACTATTTTGTTTTAGCTTGCTCAGCTTTTCAAAACCAGTCAGCATCTGGGCTCTATTAACCATAATGTGCGTGCATTTTAAGCAACAACAATTTAAGAATATTTCCTTTTCAACCCCCTTTCAAACCCCTTCAGCGTTTTGCAATATGCATAATATTTAACAATTCTGCTTTGCACTGCAGCCTTTGAAGTTTAAAAATTAGTTACTGGTTAAGCTTTGTACATTTTTCTTGCGCTCTTTTAGTCACAGGGATTAGTGACTGGAATTTATGCCTATGGTCAAGAAAGGTTGTCACTGTGTCACAATAATTAGCAATCTTTCCTACAACAGTTTTCAATCTGTATGTGATGTGCACAGTGTGACACCCCATGTGTGTGCAGAGAACAGCTCATTTGCCACCTGCAGTAGCCACTTGTGGACTAAAGTACTCTATCACAGAGTGCAATTTATGGCAAGTTTATGGCAAAGTTTATGACTTTGTGATGAAGAATCATATTTATATTTCCTATTTGTATTTCATATTTATAGCCGTGTTCCTAATATATATATGGTGATCTTTATATCTTTATTTTTTTATACCTTTATTTTTATGTTCATATACAAATTAGTCTGTAGTTCAGCAAAGACAGTGAGCACCTCAAGGGTGTGGAGCATCAACCACTGTATCTTTTCAGGGGTGTTGTTTTTATGAGCTGTTAGTCAAGTTCTCAAAACAGGCTAGAAAATCACGCTGAGTTCCTCAGAGCAGGAAACATTGCCCTCTAATGGTTAATCTTTAGGTTTCATGTCTGCAATGTTTTATGAAGTGCCCCTTTTTTAAGTGATTTGAAAGGTCGGGCCACACAAATGCAAGATGTTGGAACAATTTATTATTTCAAGGAAAACCCAAATCTTTGTTATCCTCTTAATTGATGAATAAATTAATTATTAAAAACAAAGATGAAGGTATGTTCTTAGTAACAAATTCATTAAACTACAATTAGCCAGGGTTTCTCAGAGGAAGAGGCATGCCTCTGACAATTCAGAACTACTACTCATACTGGATTTGACAAATTTTATATTTCACTGCAGGAAGTGTTTCAAGGTCTGAAAAAATAGCATGAAAGATATCCAGTTTATTTCAGAATCATAAAAGTTATTGTGAATGCCCTAGAGCATGATCTCACTCTTGTATAAGTAAACTTCAAGGAACAAAATTCTTACCTTTAAAAAAAAAAAAAATCTTTAAATCAACTAATCACAAGGCATTGCCTGTTATAACAGGGATGCATGTAGGTCCTTAAGCTTGCACTGGCGGCATATATAAAGGTTTCTGTGGCTTATGGCCTGCAACTCATTCTTCATGTGATGAGGGGATGGAAGAGGCAATTACATAGGGCTGAAGTGTCATTCACTGCCTTTCCATTTTCATTAGTTCTTTGAATAATTTCCTCGCAGTGCAGATTTCAGTAAAGACTCTTACAATACAGCTGGCAACTAAATGTAGATAAGTGAAAAAGGAAAACTCAGGGAAAGTCAGACCCAGTCCCCAAATATATTTATTGAAAAAGTAGTGGCTGCTATCAAGATATTATAGAAAGATGATAATATTCTATTTTGGAATAATTAGATTATATTTTCTCCTCTCAAGAAGAAACAGTGATTAGAGTGAGGATACTCAATCCATTCCTCATCCTTCCTTTTTCTACCCCTTCCCCAGTCAAACTCACAAAGACAGTATTTGGTCATATGGATCTTTGCATAAAAGACAGGGAATTGTGTCTGAATAGCCCTGACTCGTAAAGCTCCTTCCAATGCCTTTTTCAGTGTCAGAGCTTTGCTGTTAATGCAACTTCTACTATTTTTTTTCCCTTATTGCAATTGTGAAAAATCTAATACCTTTACAACAATTTGAAAAGAGCTTACACAGAGCAAAATCCCCATTTAATCTCAGCATATTAAGAAATCTTTTTTTTGAACAATACATTTAAAGTGCTATTTTCCCAAAATGGTTTTTTCTTTTACAGTAACCAAAGCTCTAAGTGTTGACAGGAACTATGATTTAGAGTCCTATCTTCATTTGTGGTTTAAGAATACTGGCACTTTAACAGGAGGAAACAGGATACGTGTGGCCTAAGGTACCTTATTACTACTCCTGGCTGTTATTGGTATGATGGAATTTTCAATTTTCTTTGTAAATTTTCTATTAAAACAAAGTGAACCAAAAAGAAAAGGGATCAGAACAGCTTGAACATGGCATATCTAAACTGTTGTCGCTTAAGAAAATGACATTTTATAGGATGGAAAGAGAGGACTAAGAGAAAAAGAAGAGTTAATGCATGACCCTCAGACCTTTTTTTTTTTCATTAAGTGAGCCAATATACAGGAAACAGTGATCCAGCATAGTTGTACTGAAATTTAAGAATACTTTTACACATTGTTTATAATACCAAACACAAAGGAGACAAAGAGCAGCAGTTTCATGCTTTGCACTTTGACATCCTCAAGAAGTGTAGAAACCTAAAGGAAAAAAAGCAAATTTTGACTGTGAGATCGAGTGTAGACTTTCTGAAGATGGAAGAAAAATGTTCAATATATCCTAGCCCTTCAGGGGACCTACCCATTGAGACATTGGGAAAGCATCTGGGAACAGCACGTACACTCCTGAGGGGATGTGCAGGACTTTTCAAGGCTGAGGGGATGCAGCTAACCCACAACTATCAACGAACAAGAGTGCAGAGAAGTATATTACCTGTATGAGAGGATGAGTAATGCACAGGGAGAGCACAGCTGTCTAGGCCCATTTCAGGAAGGTGACAGAAAAAAAGTCTACAAAAGTATAGCTCCCTGTATGATGTGAAACTGTGTGGGAACTGCTGACTGCAGTAGTGGCACTTTAAATTCCATGTTTTTATCGGCATGGAGCGTGGGATGGCAGGATCAAAGCATGTCATCAGATTCAAATCCACTAAGATGGTTTTGCAGGAGGCAGGACAACAAGATCCAGTTTTGAAACTGCCTTCCCATGTTATTAATTTTTTTTGGTGGTTTTATGTCGTTGTTTGTTT
This sequence comes from Picathartes gymnocephalus, assembly GCA_013390045.1. NCBI lineage: Eukaryota > Metazoa > Chordata > Aves > Passeriformes > Picathartidae > Picathartes > Picathartes gymnocephalus. The sequence goes on from WEKY01016266.1 coordinate 169,798, forward strand.
GTTGGGTTTTGTTAGTTGGTTACTAATTTACTTGAAATAATCCTGAGTATAAGCACTTCCTACTCCTACAGGAGTTAAAAGGAACGGGAGCACTGTTTGCAGAGAACACACCGTGCTGAGTTTGCAGCCCTTTGAGGTAGGGACTTTGCACCCTTCTCACTCATCTCAAACAGATTTACAATTTATTTCTTTTTGATTGTGTGCAGTGGTTAGAAAATTTGGGCTATTTGCCTTACTGTACAATACCACAAGGCAGTTTTGTGCACGACAGCCTGTATTTACACACCTTATGTTTGCTCGGCACTATAAAGCAACAACAGCTACAGAATTTATTACACTCTCCAGGTGACCAAAGTCAATCAGCTTTTGGCCTCCTGCCATAACAGAACTGGTTACCTTCAGAAAAAGCCACCCCAATGTGAGGCTTGTCATCACAGCGTGGTGATCGATGATCCAGTTCCATGTGTGGTGCACAGTGAAGACCACAGGAGATGTCAGAGGAAAAACAGAAGAGTGCACAGAAGTTTTGGAAAGCATAACAAACTGGATGGATTTTTGTTTTTTAGTTACTTTGTCTCGCTCCTTTTTGGTTCATAATACAAGAGCATTATCCAGGCAAATAAATAAGTTCCAAAAATGCATATAATAAAGCGTCATAGTCAAAAGAATGGTGATGGGAAATCTCTCTCCTTCTCTGTTAACTGGAAATGCCAATACATGACTAATAATGCAACCCGATTCAATGTTATTAAAATCGAGAATATGCTTAGTTTTGTTGTCCTCTACATTATATGATACAGTAAAAAGTTTTAAAAATGTGTTCATATAATCCTCCACCCAGAACCTGCCAATAAACAAAAAGCTTTCCTATAAAACCTTTTTGCAATGAAATAGCTATAGTTTGCAAAGTTAAAAAAACCAAACTAATTAAAACTTTTTAAAATCACCAAAAATCCTCAAAACTTGTCAGTTCTATTTAATAAACTGTTGATGCCCTCTAGTGTTCAAACTCAGCTTGTAAAGGCCCCTCCAGAAGGATCCAAACTGGTCAGCTATCAATTAATTTCCACTTAGTTCTTAATCCAACATGACAAATGGATGGGAAAAGTAATAAAAAAAGAGGTGCTTCAGAAGTACACCTGCCTAATACCTTATTTTCTTTACTCAAACATAAAAGATTTTTCATGTAACAACATTTCAAGTTGTTTGTTTTACTCAAATGTTGTGAAAGGCCACTGAGGTCAGCTTTTTTATCCTCCTCACATCAGTCGGGGTTCTTGTGCACCCCTCAGCTTTACCTCTGCTGATTGGGCTGGAGGGCAGCTCCTCATGGACAGGGGCCACACTGCAGCATCAGAGAGTGGCTTGGGTTGGAAGGGATCTTAAAGCTCATCTCATTCCACCCCCTGCCATGGGCAGGGACACCTTCCACTGTCCTAGGCTGCTCCAAGCCCTGTCCAACCTGGCCTTGGACACTGCCAGGGATCCAGGGGCAGCCACAGCATCTCTGAGCACCCTGTGCCAGGGCCTCCCCACCCTCCCAGGGAAGAATTTCTCCTCAATATTTAATCTAAACCTTCTCTCTTTCAGTTTAAAGCTATTCCCCCTTGTCCTATCACTACATGTCCCTGTAAAATGCCCCTCTCCAGCTGAATACATGGCCTGTGCTCTGAACAACCCTGAGATTCCTCTGCTGGTTTCTCTTGAATATTTTGCTACTGTACTGTAACCAAATCAATTAATATCAACCACCTTTCCCTCCAACAAATCATTTATTGCAGCAGAAATGCACAGTGAGGATTCAGGGGTTGTTCTCAGCACCTCTCCTGCATTAAGCTGCTGTGATGGCACCAGCAACATAGAAAGCTTCTCATGTAGGTTGCAGTTCTTATGGGAGAAAATTACGGTCAACCTCAGATCTGCATCTGCATTTCTACAGCTAGGCCTAGCACTTATTATTCCGTGAACTGATTTCCCAGAAATGTTCCTCCTTGTCATGTTCCTTGGCCAGAAACATCTGAAAATAGCTATTAAAAAAAAAAAAAAAAGAAAGAAAGAAAGAAAGAAAAGAAAAGAAAATGAGGTTAAACAAAGCACAGTCAACAAACAAGACAAATCTGAGGTACTTTTCTTCTGTAATTTTGTTCACTTTTAAGAGGTTATCCAGACTGTTTCGTTTAACCATTGTCAGACTGAAACAACATGGCAGACCAGCTGGTTTTGTATATATAAAGCAATTTGCAGCTTGCATAGAGTAAGAATTCAAGTTCTTGACACAAGGAACACTGACTTCTCTTTGATCTCAGAATAATGGAATTTTCAGAGAATTTTCTGCATTTAGTTATTTAGAGCTTTCAGAAAACTTGCCTTGAGGCCATTTTTTGGATCACGCCTGCTTCCCACCACACTAAGCTTGACAGATCTAAGAATCTCTTGGATGTGAGTCAAATTCCATATTTTGTAATAGAGTTGTTTCCTTGCATTCACGAGGCACCCTTCCTTCTCTGCTGTGACATTTGTTGTTGATTACGCCACCTGACATGAATACTTTGAAATCTACTCTTTCATTCCAAAACCATGTTCAGACTGAATGTGCTTGGAGGGAAATGTAAATAACACAAACTGGAAGTTGTGTTGCAGTAGATGCTCCCACTTACTCTCCCTGCTGAAGAGTCAGGGAAACTTAAAATCATAGAGCTGTTTAGGTTGGAAAAAAAAATCATCAAGACCAACTGCTAATAAGCAGCTATGCTTATTATCAGTCACATGAAGGGGACACTAGAAGTGATGAGGGTGTGCTTTGAGAGCACTCACATTTGCAGTTTTAAGGATACCTGTGATGTATGGAGAAAAAGAACTTTAAAGATATGTATATAACCATAAACTATATTTAGATAAGGAAAACTAAATTATGCCATATGTAATATATTTTTTCCCTGTTTGTACCTAAAACCATTTGGATGCAAAGCTCTATTACTAAGTATTCCTTTAAAGCTACAAAGAGGGTAAATAGGATTGCCAGTCAATTGTGTAACACTGGCATTTGGTTCAAATAGCACTGAAAACGCCCGTGTGCTGCACAGGTACTCAATTTAATAAGTGTACTTCTATTTCACTAATCTTGTCACAGTACAGATTAAGCTCATGAAATGCTTTTTCTCCTTAAATATAAGACCTTCTTAGCCTAACCTGGATTTAAGTGTTTACTCTCAGGATTTAGTAATAAATTAAAAATCACAGACATTATAGTTCAGCATAGACAAAGCATTCGTTTTCCTCATCAAATCCATCTCCTGTCTCCTGCTTTCCCATTACAGCCCAAAAAGGAATCCATCCTCTTCTGAGATTTCAATATCTACTGTTCCATGTCAGAGTTCTCCTCTCAAAAGTGAGTGATACTCCTCAAAATTTTATTCCCTCTCCCAGTCAGACATCAGCATACATTCCATTGATCAAGTAATCTAGCCTGGTGTAATGCCTCTTCTGAAGAGATTCGTGGATCTTCTTCCCTGTCAGCACAATAACTAGCAACAAGAATACCACCCCAAAAAGCAAAGCTGCTACAAGGCTGCTTTTCTCCCCCAGCTGAAATATATCTTTCCCTCTCAGAACCCCTTCTGACAGGGAGCTTTCTGAGTCAGATGGGTCATAACCCCCAAAGTCATTTTGGGAAGATGCGGGGGAGTCACTGGACAGAATGAAACCTGGGAAAGAGAGGAGGGTCACATGGCTGTTATCGTTGGAAGAGACAACTGTTGTCTCAGGAGCCATGGCTGGAGTCCTTAGCTCTGATGGGGCAGTAGCAGATCTGGAATTCGTGGTCACCTGCTCGGTTGTAGAAGTAGAAGCAGAATTTGTGGGCTGGGAAAGAGGAACACGAGTAACAGCGATGCTGGTGACAGGGACAGCAGGTTTGGCTGCAGTGGCTGCAGCAGGCAGAGAGGCAGCTGTGCTGGGGGGGGTTGTAGTTGGTTTAGCAGCACCAGGACGCAGAGAGGTTGTAGGAGGGTCCAGCTGGGCAGCACTTGTTGGCAGAGCAGTAAGAGAAGCACTGCTGGTCTCAGGAGTGCCTGCCTGAGCCGTGGTGGGGAATGAAGCAGTGGGGTTTCCAGCTGGAACAGTAGAAGGTGTGTTTGGGGGCAGACTGATGACCTTCTGCCTTGAGGTAGGGTCTAAGCTCTCAGACTGCTTTGCTCTTTGAGATTCAGGAAAAACTGTATGAAGTTCCACGTTGTCCAAATGCCTCCCTATGTGGTTTAGGAGTTCAGATGCCTGATGAAAGAGAGATCGTTGCAAACTGGCAGTACCATTCTGATGGATATTCTGACTGTGAGAAATAATGGGTCCAGCATCCAAAGGCAAAGAATACTCATTTGAAGAAAAGTTCTCAGTTTTGATGGATTTCTCCTCTGGGGCATGGATGTCTAGAAATAGAAATACCGGTATTTAATTATTAAATCTATTTTTCACTTATGTAGGCATACTCTATTTGTGTTTCTTAGAAATATTTATATAAGGGGGCTCTAAGAGATAATGATTAATAGAACTTCCTTTCTTTAAAATATGCACAGTGACATTTAAATTCTATGTCATAAAAGCTGTCAGCCTCAAGCCTAGTCATATAACAGTGTTCTGTGGCAGAAATACCACACAAAAGATAATCCTAAAAGCTACCTGATTTTACACTATTTCTTCTACAGTATTTGCCTGATTTACAGGAATTATAGAAAGTATTTGGCTTAGCATGAGTTCTTGGAAAGACTGGCTAATTGTTAATTCATATAATATATATAGATATAAATACAGATTTTATAATTATATTTATAAAATATAGAAAAAATATATAATATATTCATAATAACCATTCAGCTGCTGCACAGAACATTTAAAAGCGAACATGCTCTCAAGTTGTTCTGATTCCCATTCATCTCTATTATTGAAAGAAAAAAGTTTGTTAACTGCACTGGAATTTAAACAAATAATTTAAGAAGTATCTTTCCCCCTTTTAGCTTGGTTTTCAGTGTAACCACATACAGATTCTCATATGAAAGAACAAAGTTTGAAACATTTGTTGGTACTGACACTGCTCAGGTGCTACCTTTGTAAACTTATTAGGAACATTAAACAAGCTAGCATAATCTTTCCACAATTAAGTCTTCACAGAAGCTAAAATCTGCAAAATTAAAGAGGTGGTAAATGCAATTGAGTTGTTCACTCAGCACTACATGCTGAACAAAAGCACAAGCATGACTGGTTTTCTTGTTTCTTTCTTTGAAACCCCGACGTTCTTCTGGGGGAGAAAGAGCTGGAAGAAAGTGTAATTACAGTTATAATTTTACAGAAATGCAGCTCACTTGTTGCACATTGATTTTGCACAATTCCTGTGTGATTGTGCTTGCACAAAAATACTTGGCAACCTTATATGAGTAATCTTTCTGCATATCATACCGTTGCTCCTTGCATAGTTCTTCTTGGAAAAGTCCTCTTTTTCAGCAAAAGTTTGGTCTCTCAAGCAGCCATACAGAAACCACCTTGTAAACTCTTGGCAGGGCAGTCTAATTATCAGTTTCTTATCTGAGCTGTTCAAAGAGGTCTGGTGCAAGTCAATGCCAATCAACAAGTAGGCCTTGCTGTTAAAAATCCCACAGCATACGACTGAGAGCAAGGAAATCCTGAGTGTGCAGCCCACGTGCCATAAAGCTCTGACTTTAGAAAGCTTGCTTCTTCACTTCAGGTCCCCTAACTGCAAGCTGAAAATAAGGATTGCTACACTTCATCAGTGTAGCAATCCTTTAAATACAGAGCTGGCTACAAGGGCATGGTATTTGCGTTGGTTTTCGTGATACTTTTCAGCATCATGTATGGAAAATTTTCCTTCTTGAATATCTCTAGATGGAAAACAGCTTCTTTTTGTTTTAAGCAAGGACAAATTATGAGGAGTCCTGAATCGAATGTGAAGGAATTTTATAAGGGTTGGGACATTATTCCAAGCAGGAAGCTGGGCCCACAAAGGAGCTCACCACGCACCTGCCCATCCATTTTCCACAAAGTAAAAGAGCAGTATTTTCAAATCTTGTGCTTGGCTTAGAACACTTTACTGAAAATATGACCCCCAAACAGTTCCTGGTCACTACTGTAAGTTCACAGGTGCAAAAGTCATCAAAGTGGGCTCGTGGCTCTCACTATTATTTACCTGTAGTTATCTTGTAGCTCACAAGTCCTGGTGCTGGTTTCATTGGACAAGCCTCAGCACTAGGACAGTAAAACAAGTAGCAGTTTGGATGAGTACTTGTCCTTGCAGCATAAAAAATAATCAAATTACACTTCTTGTCTCCTGCAAAACAAAACAAATGCCTGTTTCAGCAATAAGAACTGATATAGCAGTAATGAGATCTAGTTCGTTAACTTTTCCTCATGTGAGTAAGAGGAAAACTACTAACACATAACATTCCTACAGGAAAAACAGCCAAGGCCTGCAGAAGAATGGCCCAGGGCCAAAATATGAAAGGTCACACCTTCCTTTTCCTGTACAAATAAAGTTGGGGAAATGATGCGTCTAATCTCTCATCCTCCCCTCACCCATACCACACTACCACCACCACTCTACACAACAATTTCTTGCTTACAAATCCTGATAAATCTGAAAACTTCAATATATGCATGGGGAAGAAAATTATTTAGACATTTTTCCTTATTACATCCCAGGAATTGCTTGGCTAGTTGCTGCTTCAGAGGGTCACCTTCACCACTGTCATTTCTACTTGCTGCTCTACCTCCTACTGCTCCAAGAGCTTGACTCAAACCAGCTGTCTCAGAGGAGGGTGAGCATTCTCATTCTTGGCTAAAATTAAATACAGTGAAAAATGTCAGTTACTTTTACTGCATCTAATAAACACAGCTTATGCACCGCCGGGTTTTGGGATTTGGGAAGTTTTAACACCTAAAACTAACGCCGTTCCTGTGATGCAACTACTTTCCTGAACACTACGGGGTCTTGCGATAAGATCCACCATCTACCGGCAAAAAGGAGGTAGCAGCCGCAAGCTGGAACCGAGCGCAGGCGGAACGAGAGGGTAAATTCCCTGCTGGAGCGGAACACCCCGCTCTGGAGCCCAAACTGCAGAGTTATTCCCCCAGGCAGCGGCGGAGAAGGAGGCCGAGGTTACCTGCGAGCGGGTGTCCCGAGCAGCAGGCGCGGGCACACGCACCCGCGCTGGGGACGCGCAGCGGCTCCGCACTCCACACGCCGCGGGCCAGGGACAGGTCTATATCGATGATGGAATTCTCCCTCTTCTCCGCGGAACACTGCTGGCTCAGGGCCGGCCCGGCCATCACGCAGGTGATGGCCAGCAGGCGAACCGGCCAGCGGCCGTCCCCGCAGGACATGGTGAGGCGGGTCGGTGCCGGGCACAGCCGGGTTCGTGGCCAGCGGCAGCCGGGCAGCCGCGCCGAGGGCTCTGCGCTGCTCCCGGGGCGGGCACGCCTTCCTGGGGCACCTGCGGGCTGCCCCCGCCCACAGCGCAGGGTCGGGAAGGCGGCGGCGGCGGAGGCTGGCCGGGCTCGGGACGGCGGCGCGGGGGAACCGCGGCTGCCCCGGCACGTCCGGGAGGAGCGGCCGTGGGAGGCGGGCCCGGGCCGCCTGCTGCCCCCGCCTCCTCCTCCTCCTCCTGGGTTTCCTGCTTACCTACTCACCTGCCCTCCTCCTCCTCCAGCCTTCGTGCTTACCTACCTCCCTACCTGCCCTCCTCCCCTATTGCTTCCTTCTCGCTGCCCGCCGTTCTCCTGTCCCTTTCCTGCCTTTTCTCCTGCCTGCCGTCCTTCCCCCTTGCTGCCCTCTTCCTTCCTCCTGCCCTCCTCCTTCTGCCTGCCCAGCGGGGCTGCCAGGGTGTTCCCGCTCCTCCAGAGACTTGCCGGCCCCAAGGGCTCTTCCTGAGCATCGGGCTCAAAGGCAAAACCACCTGGTGAAGCTCTCGGTGGTCAGACTGATACGGTTTTACCCACAGTCAGATTTTTCCTCTATCTGAGATCTGATTTTGGAAGCTGTAATGAAAGCAGTTAATACGGTCATATTCCATGTGTGTGTAAAAGACTGCTTGCTACCTGAGTAATCCTGTTCAAATCACAGCCAAGCACAACATGTTTGTGGAATGGGAGCTGTACAGAAAAGCCTCTCTGCTGGGACCCTTGACTGGTGTCTTGGCCATTCTTCCCTCAGCTGTCTCAGTGCAATTGCTTGCTTAAGTAATGTTTTTGCTTGGAAGTTTTAAATTTTTTCTTTTTATTTTTTTTTCTTACTTTATTTAGTATTCTAACTTTTATTGATTAATGATTTGTTTGCTTTTCATGCTAATTAGTCCACAGGCTCAGTTTCTCTTTTCTTTTGGGTCAAAGTGTTTCTTGGGCTGGTGGCCTATGGATGAGTGGTTGCAGATCCCCCCTACCAGAAGTACCTTTTACCCACCTGGAGCTGATTTCAGCACAGTTAGTGAGCATCTCCGGGCCAGGGAGGGGATTGTCCTGCTCTGCTCTGCTCTGGGCTGGGGTGGCCTCACCTCGAATATTGTGTGAAGTTTTGGGTGCCGCAGTATCAGAGAGACATTAAACATCGGGAGAGTGTCCAAAGGAGGGAATGAGGATGGTGAAGGGCCTTGAGGGTGTTACAAATTAGTTGAGGGTTAACAAAGTTTCTAGAATTAATTGTTGTGAAAGTGCTGAAAGGTTAATAAAGTTGTTATAGTTAATGTTAATTGTTAAAGGTTGTTACAATTAGTTGTGAACAGAAGTGACACGTTGTTTGAAGCCTAGAATGACTGAAGGAGAAGCCCTGGACATACACTGATTATAGAAACTGCTATGGGTTATGTCGCTTGAAGGGAGGGAATGAAGACTGACCAATCAAATGCATGAAGGCGTCAATGGACCAATAGGAACAGAACGCCTCTTGAAATCAAATTCCGCCAATCAGAGGGCGGATCGAAAAGAGACCAATCAGAGGAGGGCACGGACAGAATAAAAAGCGGCCCCTCGGACTGCCCGTGGTTGCGCTTCGTTCGTCGTCTGGGCGTAGTGGGCTGTGGGAGGAAGACGATCAGGAGGCGCTCTCGCCCGGCAGCGGCCCGGTGCTGGATACCGCCTTTAGTGACGCGTGGCTGGTTCCTGGGACGACAGACGGCGAGCCTGAGCAGAGGATGGGCACGCGTGTCGGTCCCTGCTTCGAACCCCCCAAGCAGGCCTCAATAAAGGTTTTACTCTGAAGTCATTTGGGATTCCGATCCTTCAAGGGAAAGCCGTGTGAGGAGCAGCTGAGGGCACTTAGTCTGTTCAGCTGGAGGAGACTGAGGGGGAGACATCGCAGTTACAGCTTCTGCTGAGGGCAAGAGGAGGGGCAGGCACTGAGTTTTGCTCTCTGGAACCAGGACAGGACCTGGGAAGGGCTGGAGCTGTGTCAGGGGAGGTTTAGGTTGGATATCAGGGAAAGGCTCTTCCCCCAGAGGGTGCTGGGCACTGAACAGGCTCCCCAGGGAATGGGCACGGCCCCAAGGCTGCCAGAGCTCCAGGAGCGTTTGGGCAACGCTCTCAGGGATGCACAGGGTGGGATTGTTGGGGTGTCTGTGCAGGGCCAGGAGTTGGACTCGATGATCCTCGTGGGTCCTTTCCAACTCGGGATATTCTGTGACAGGCTCCGTTTTAAAGAAATCTGATTTGTCCCATAACACCGAGGAGAACAGAAGGGGACACAGCCCTCCAGACAATGGCCTCACTAGGGCCGAGCAGCGGAGGAGGAGCACCTTCCTTGGCCACACAGACCAGCGCGGCCGAGGCGGGGCAGAGCCGAGCGGCCCGGGCCCTGCAGCCCCTGCACCCCGCGCCCCCGAGCGGG
>WEKY01016266.1:179770-243956 GCA_013390045.1 Picathartes gymnocephalus
GGCGGGCGGGGGACGGAGGCACCGCCATGGGCGCGGAGCAGAGCGCCGAGGCCGAGAGCCGCCCGGGCGAGCCCAGCGCCGCAGGTCGGTGCCCGGCAGGGAGCGAGGGCGCGGGGCTGTGCCAGCACAGCGGCTGTGGAGAAAGGCACGGCTGTTTCCTTGGGAGGGACAGCGGCTGTGGAGAAGGGAAGGGCTATGGAGAAAGGAAGGGCTGTTTCTCCCGGAGGCAGCGGCGGCGCGGCCCGGCCCTTCCTGTGACGGCGCGGGGGCACCGCCCGGCCGGGGATGGGGAGAGCCCTGGGCGCCGAGCTGGCGGGAGCAGGGGCGAGCGGGCCGTCAGTGCTGCAGGTGTTCTGGAATCAGCTGTTCCCTGGTGTGGAACTTAGAGCTCTTCGGTGATCTCGGCAGTGTGCTATAAAAAGCACACCTGTGCAATGTTAGATAGAACAATATTCACATAGGGTTGGATTCTGGTGGAATCTGCCTGTTGATTTGATTGTTCTTTCTCCTTCCCATATCAGCATCTCCGTTGCCAGCCAAGCAACGAGCAAAAATGGACGACATTGTGGTCGTAGCCCCAGGAACGCAATCCTCACGGAATGTCAGCAATGATCCAGATGTCATAAAACTGCAGGAAATTCCAACTTTCCAGCCCCTTTTGAAAGGTAAGTGATTTTTCTTCCTCTGTTTTCAAATGCCTTCTTTTTTTTGTAGTAATGGAGTTCGTGTATCCTGAGGTTTCTACTGAAGTTCATATTTCTGTCCCTATTTTTCACTACCCCTCTTGTTTCAAACCTTACTCACTTCTGTAATGCCATAATTATTCCCAGCCTTCTAAACAGTGAGCTGGTTTAGAGGTGTGCTGGTAATGTTCTCTGCAATGGAACCATCTACTGTGAAGACAGAACAGCTCCAAGCATACCAGCTTGTCCTGTTCCACTGATCGATGAGAGGTGCTGTGTTACATTCTAACATATAATGGGTGACAGTCTCCTGTTCTGCTTTAGTGTGTTGAAAACAGTTGTGTGTTACTCTGAGTCACAGCTACCTGTGTATGCGTTCAGCTGCTTGAAATCAAGATACCTTGTGGGAGTTTGCAACACAGAGCAGATTTTACTCTTTTTTTTTTTTTTTTTTTTTTTTTTTTTTGCGATGTGGTAGATGGGCTGAGACTTTTCTTTGTTTCTTTTCCTCCCACTCTTTTTTTTCTTTCATCCCCTGCACCCAGTCTTTGTTCCTTCTGCTCTGTTCAAAGGGAAGTGAAGATTTCAATCAAAGTTGTCAAGCCTGCAGTTTAACAAAAATTGTTTGTGTGCTTTGTGGCCTGTCAGGCCAAACATTTAGCATTTTATTGGACATTTTATTTTATAAGTAAGCTTTGTATGTGCATGGCACTGACTGCTGTTTCCTGCAGAAGGGGCAGAGAGATGGGGAGGCCATGAAAAGAAGCAAACACGCTTTGCCTGTAAAGCAAATGCTTTGTCCTGCTTTGTGTGTAAGGCAGAACCAGGATCAGACTAGTGACAGCTTGAAATGTAAATGCTGGAATCCAAATCCTTAAAAGAAATGAGGAAGTTTTAATATGAGAGACTAAATTTAGAAGATGCTACATCATCTGGTGCCGAAGTTGTTGTGTATGTGTAAGAGTGTGATGGCAGGGAGTTTCGGTTCCACCCAGCCTCGAGCAAACCTGGGTTGCACAAGACCTGTGGAAGGAAGTCCTGGGAAGCGCGACTGGTGATTACTGCTAGAGATGGTGCTCCTGTGAGGCTGTTTGAGTCACAAGGCTACAGGTGGGAAGTGAGAAAGAAGAGAGAGCAGCAGCCGTGTGGCTGAGATGGAAAGGTTGGAAGGCACTGCCTTCGATGACCAGTCCAGGTCCTTCAGCTCCTAAATGTGTGGACTTTGGTTGTCTTGGTGACTGAGTTGCTTTTTCTGGCCTTACTTTGGACCTGAAGCTGTGGATGTATGATGGAAGCCTTCTCTTTTTGGCACTTTGCCTGCTGCTTCCCTTCGAGTCTCCTGAGACATGGTGACATCTGGTGACTGCTCAAGGGTTTTGCATGCTGAATCACTTTTGTGAACACTTTTTCAGCTTCAAGTGCTTGTTATTACTTGAGCAACTAGACTGTGATACTTGTGTTCGCTATAGAAAGCAGTGTGGGCCTGTTGAGTGAGTTGACTCTTGAGAGATGGCAGATCTACCACAGACCCACTTGAGAAACTGTTCTGTTTTGGGCTGGTCTCTTATCTGTATTCTTCCTATGCAAGATTATGTTTTTGGAAAGGTTGAAGAAGTTTCAAGATCTTTTAGGAGCTCATTCTAAAAACTTGTGTCTTGTGTAATTTGCCAGCTTGGAGGTGTACTTGTAGTCCCTGTGGACTTCATCGTTCTATTCAATTTCTCCTTGCCTAAGCGAAGCCAAGGGGTTTTATTTTGCTTTTAAGTTTCAAATAATCATTAAATAATGTACTGGCAAATCACATGTTCCTGTAAACGCTGCGTGTTCTTGAAAAACAAATGCCCTTGTTTGTTCTAGCCATATTGAGTTGAGCTTGTGATCAGTGAACCTGGAAATTTTTACCATTGTGCACTCTCACTTGGAAGAAAATGCCGGTGTCCTGTCCTTTACATCTTTCGTGCTTTCCCTTGAATTCTGCAGGGAAAACTGCACCTCAGAGTTACAGCTATAAGCCCTTGCACCAAGTCCCTCTCCATCTTTCTTGTGACTCACTTCAGGTACTGGAAAGCTGCTGTGAGGTTGCTCAAAGCTCTGTCCAGCTTCACCTTGAAGACTCCTTGTGATCCAGACAGCCTGCTCCAGCATCTTGCCACCCTCATAAAAAATTTTTCTTCCTTATGCCCAATCTAAACCTACCTTCTTTGGTTTAAAACATTTGTCCTTGCTCCTTCATTACAGACCCAGGCAAAAAGTCTCTCTCCATGTCTCTTATAAGCTCTATTTGTCTCTGGAGGCTTTTTGGGGAAAGAAACATTTTCCTGCTTATGGCTAGAATTCAGCACTGGTAAAAGATAGTCAGCATGAAGAAGCAAAAGAAACAGAGGTTACTGTCTCACTTCAAAGGCACTGTGTGAGCAGCAGAAGTTTCTTGACATCACTGTGCCTCCTCCTGTTCCCATAGGATTTTGTGATTAGTTTGCTCTCCAATCTCATTTCATGGTTCTTCAGGTCACCCTGGTGTTATTGTGACCATCTGAGAATCCTTACTTGGTGACAAAAGTTGCCAGACAAGCAGTGACTGCTGGCAGGTCAGGGAGGACTGTGACCTCCCTCTGGGTGGGTCTTGTACCCTAACCTGTAACTAGAACAGCAACTTGCAAGTGTGATACTGAGTATTGAGCGTACTGTGAGTTCACTGAATATGGGCTTGTGGTTATTTAGAGATAATTCAGCAGCCCTGTTTTGTATTCTGACTTATTTCTGGAGAAAACCTTAATACTAAAAGAATAATTTTAGTGCTAGGTATTTAACTGTTGAAGCTGTTGGTGGTGCCTGCTTGGCCTGCTGCAAGAATGTGATGATACTTTTCTTTCTGTTTTGTTTTTTCTGATGGTGTTTGGATTGGTGTGTAGCAGTTCCCAGGAGAGCAGGGATTGCTTCTGTGAATTGAGCAATGTGCTGATGTGCGGCTGGAGAGTGGCCTATGAACAGTCTAGCTATGTCACATGCAAATTGCATTTGTCATCATGTGCAGCATGTCTCCTGTCCTAGGAACTCTTGGTCCCTCCAGCACTGAGAGAAGAACGGTCAGCAGAGGCTGCTGAGGCTCACTTGCATTCCCAGATGCATCACATAGGTCAGAGGTGTCTTCTCTGCCGATATTTCAGCAAGTTACTTGAGCACTCCATTCCTTTGTCAAGCATGGATGGTCTTCATCTTACAGCCTTTTGTGAAGGGTATTGTGTGCAGCTCATTAGCATCCTCTAGCCCAAAGTAACTGGCATCTTGTCCTAAAAATAATACTGCTGTTTTTCTAAGAATAGCAAATAATGGGAAGAGATTGCTCAGTAAGGTTGTGGCATGTCTGCCCATAAAGTTTTTAAGGGCATATTAAGCAAAGACCTATCAGTCATGAATTGGAAGTAAATGAATACATTAAGGAGTATACAGTGAGAACTTCACTTACTGTGCTTCTTGTTACCCATATTTATCATTGTTATTAGTTAAGAAAGGTATTTCACAAAGAACAACGTGAGACTTCTGCTCTGAAAAGTCGAGGCTACAGCTTACCGGGAAGTAGTGCAACAAAGAAACCCAAGTTACATGGCAAAAGTGTCCTTTTGGTCTCAATATATTTTGAAGTGGAAAACCTGTCATATATTGTAGCTGGTGTACGTCTTCAGCAGAGAAGCACAGGGAGATGCTGAGAAATCTGTGGTGAAACTTGTGACGCTGTACTGATGCTCCATGCATCCTCCCTTGTCCTCCAGGGACAGGAAAAAGAAGCTTGTGTAACCTTGAAAGGATTGTTTATACTCTTATAACTTCTTTTATGAAGTCATTTTTCAGGCAGGAAAGCTACTTGTCTAAAACATGCCAGTATATTTTTCTTTCTGGCATAGTGTGTAGAGGAAGGATGGATGTTTAGAGTTTACTGCATCTAAAGCAAGATTTTGTCACATCTCACTCCTTGGTATTTTCTTACATCCTCTCTTCTTTCCCTTTCCTCACTATATGCTCCTACTTCGATTTATGGTCTAGGGAATTTAGCTGCTAGTACATGTCAGTGAACTTTATTCCTGTAATTCTCTGCACTTGGTACTTGAATACTTATATAGTTCTGTCCCTGTGCTTCACAATGAGAATCTGCTGCTTGCAACTGCTGAGGTCACAGGGCTCTACTAGAATTCGAAACATCCAAGTTTGTTGGATGGACCCCATGCCTAGTGCTTATAACAAAATGCGCTCTGAAAATGTGCATGTTGGGTGGAAGAAAGTACCAAGAATGTGAGTACATCTGCCTGGTGGGTTTGGGGTTTTTTTAATTGTTATTTTGTTTGTTAGTCGGGTTGGGTTTTTTGGTGTGTGTTTTTTTGTTGGGTTTTTTTTGTTTGTTTTTTGGGGTTTTTTGGTTTTTTGGTTTTTTTTTTAGGCTTGTAGACCTATGTTCTGTATTGTAGAGATGTATCTCTCAGTTTTGAATTCATGACTTGAAAGTAGCTCCTGAAATCAGAATCTAGAAGATGCTTCAGTTTTGAGGAAAGGAGCTTTCCCTTCAAAGGACAGCTGAAGGAGTGGATGAAGATGATGTCTGATGTTTGTTGGCTGCTTGGAGACCTGAACTAACTCAGTTTTCTGTGTGAGAGGATTTGAGTCTGTGGTTAGGCGTTATCCAAACAATATGCTCAACACCCTTAGGGAGAGCATTAGGAACTGCAGATAGGAGTTCTCTACCTTTCTGCCTTTCCCTTTGCCAGCTGTTCCACAGCCCTTGGTGTGGTTTGTGTGTTGGCATTTGAACAGAATGAGTGTAAGTCTGTGTGCCTAGGTGATGAGCCTGGCCTCTTCCCTGGCTGAGGACCTTGGAGCTCCAATTTCTCCTGAACCCAGTAGCTGTGACTTGTCTGATCTCTTCAGGCACGTACTGCTCCTCCCCACCATCTTGCTGCATTGGAATTAGCTTTGGTGGCCGTCTCAAGCCAGCTGCAGATCCTCCTTCTTTTACGTTCACAGAGCCTCTGTGGCAGACCTCTTCAGCTGGCAGTGCAGCTACCCTTAGGATACATTTGAGGATGTGCTGAAGGAAAATACCACGTGAGAGGGAGTTAACTGTCCTGGCTTATCAGTTTGCCACACACTTCAGTGAGGAGCATCTGCATGCTGGCCAGTGTACCTTGAAATCACTATTAACTAGCTAAGGTGAAAGGCAAATAATTCTTATAACGTCCAAAATATCCAAGTGTAGTTATAAGTGCTTACAGAATGTGTAATCTCGTGATGTTGGGAGGAGACTGGAAATCAGATACATCTGATTGATAAGGCAGAGGAGCTAGTGTGTTCTACTGGAATGTAGGTGGTGAATCTTTCCAGACAAGGAGAGATAAGCATTGTAGTGGGTATAATGGGAAAGCACAAGGAGAACTCTTTTTTGTCCTCAAGGACTTCAGGCATCAAAAGCTAGATAGAATTTTTTCTCATTTCTCTCTCTCCTTCGCATTTGTGTACTTCTATTCAGCATTACTGCCTTGTTCATAAGTTAAGACTTGTTTGAATTTTTGTCTGAAGAGCCGGTGGAATTTCTCACTTCTTTTTAGTGTATCTGTTGGCATCTTTCTCTGATGGATATCCGTCTGTTGAACGTGATGTTTTCTATCAATGAAAATTTCATTCAAAGAAATGTTCCTGTTAGAAATGTGTTGAGGAGATACATTTATGCCCTGGATGTGTGTATTGTACATACCTGTCTTTTCTGTATATACCAACTGTACATATGTAGCTTGCTTCCTGTGATGCTGCATGACCCCCCAGTAATACTCTTTCTCTTGCCTGGTGGCTGGTTTTGGAATGTTTGTGTCTTACTACTGGACCAGCAGCAGCGTTGCAATGCATCACTTTTGAAAACTGAATGTTTCCATTTGATCTTAGGCTTTATAGGAACTAATGAGTTTATCCAAGTCCAGAAGGTTATTTGCTTCTGGGCCAGTTAGTTTATTGAGAAATATTATACTTACCCAACAGGGTGTAAATTACTGCACCCTAATTATTGATTTTTTTTTTTCCTATGGATGCTGATTCAGTCAAGTGACTATAGTAAAGGGTGAGAGGGTGCTTCTGTATCTACTGCCTGTCTGCAGTTAACTGCACTTTCTGTAACATCTCATCATTCAAAAACTCTACTCCTGTCTTTATTTTGTGCCCAAACACTATCAGCAGAATAAAGAGCAGATCCCAGAAAGTCATATGTGTAAATAATACCCCCCTTTTCTAAGTAGTGTTTGACTTACTAAAATTATATAAGAATGAAAAGGGTATTAAGGTACAAGTGCAAAAGCAGGTCTGCTCCTTCCCTAAGCCTTGTTATCAAAGCAGTGTGGTGGGAGCTCAGCTTTAACCATGTTCTCTCTGGATAATTGTGTAAGATGAGATCAGCAGCTGACCAATAAAGCACAGGTCAGCAGAGTCCTTGTTATGAAACCTTGAAGTTTAAAATCAAATTTGATCTGCCTCTGTTCCTTTCTTAGGGCATCTTAACAAAAGGGAAAATAGGAATGTTGTGGTTCGTTGGGCTTAAACAGTGAAGTCTGACATCCTGAATATTCTCTCTATTTTCCATGTGGGGCTGGCCATGGTATGCTTGGCTTGTTGACACCCTTGCATGCATAAAACAGAAGATATGCAATTGCAGATTGCATATTGAACCCTGAGATGCAGATGGTCTCCTGGACATCCTGATTTTCAGTGTGCAGTACTAACAAAATGATGAGTAGTAATGTTAGTAGGAAGTGGAATTGCTGCTTATTGTGCTGTGCAACTCAGGAGCCTCCCTCATGCTGAGGCAGTGGTCAAAGAAGGAATAAGTTAGTCAAGGACAATGGGCAGGAGGAGATGTACACACTCTAAAGCGGTAATTTGTATCAGTAATGGATGATCATGGTGAAATTGTGACTTTGCTGATGTGGAAGGCAAAGCTCCTGTCAGTTCCAGAGTGAAGATTTTTGTCCCCCAAACTGTGCATTTCTGTATAGTTTAAATTTGTATGGTAGAGTGCTAAGGGTGATGTTTGAAGTTTAACAGTAAGGAACAGATTGTGAAGACTGTGTGGAAAGTTGCCCAGTAGGATTGTTAGAATTGATTTCTCCCTCCCACCCTTAAACTAGATCCACAAGGGCCCTGGTTGTTCAAAAGATGGGAACTTCCTTAGGGTGCTCACCTGTCGGTTTTATACACTCTGTATTAAATAACTACAGGCTAGAAAGCATTTGTTGCTCAGAAAAAGGGAATGAAGATCAGGATTCACACTCTTCCCTTCACTCTATCTCTCCCCCTTCTCTTTTAGACACCTTGCTCTTGGTTCCTTGACTGTGAAGACTGAGTTAAGGGGCTCCAGGCAGCCTTTGGCAGCTGATGAGACACTACTCAGCCTGTGGTCATCCTTAAAATAATGGGAGATGTTTTTATTGTGTAAACACCATCATTCAGCAATCTTCAGAGACCTGGGGATCTCTGAAGATGGCACTGCAGTGATTTGAGCCCCTTTTGCGTGTGAGCTGGTATCTTGGATGCCTGGGGAGTTTTTTGTTTGAGGTTTTCCTGTCTGTATGTGTGTGATTGTTTACCTGGGTGCTTTTAGCTGTGTTGCACATGTCTGCTTCTCTCATGTTTCAAAATATCTACTAGCTGTAATTGTGGCACATAATTTTGGGGAAGACACAATATGCCCAGGCTACCCCTAGATGTGTTCATTAAATGCAAAATGTTCAGTATCTCCTCCCTCCCTCTTGTATTAATGATTCACTGTGAGTATGTTTCTTCACGTGGTAAAGAGTTGAAGGGCAAAATTAAGTGCACTTGCTATTTATGAGAGGTTTCTTTATGAGGTTAAGGGCAAACAGTAAAAATACTAGGCTGCTGTTTGAATACACTTGTGTGGCGTTTTTGGTTTTTTTAATATGCTGATGCATGTAGAAATGACACTTTTGAAAAGGTAGGTGAGTCTGTTCTAATGCAGTGAAAACTGAGGCTTTATGATCCCATGCTGCAGTTGTTAGCCAGGGTATCCCCTGCAAGTCACTTGTGTAACTTAGAAATATTGCAGTGTGAAGTGCAGTTCAGTGTTGCAGTTAAAGACCTGAGAAGCTCAGGCATTAAAACTAGATTCTTTTCACCATGTTACATCAGCATAGCAGCGATGTGTTTGTACCCAAGGGGAAGGTGTAACAGCCAGTGGGATACTGGGACAGCAGCACAGGCTGCTAGTGGGTAATTGCTGTGCAAGAGAAATCTGTGCATTTCATGCCTTGGGAGGTGCACCAGCAATGCTTCAGCTCAGGCTTGCAGTTTCCTTTCTCTGTTTTCTGACTTGCTGCTTTTTACCCCTGCAGTTAAAAATACGAATGTTGAGATTGAAAAGCCTGCAGTCTGTGTAAGTGCCACAGGGTGTCACTGGATTACAAAAGAAGTAGCAGATGTGATTGAAAAGGGCTGGAAACCTTGCTGAAACAGCACGCTGGAAACTGCTTTCTCTGCAAGTTCTTTCCATGAACTTTTGTGTTCTAGTTGCACTGGTACCAAGTGATGAAGGTCTTGGTGACTTTGCTGGGTTTGGGACCTGTTAACTGAGCCACACAGTGCTTGACTGAGAGGCAGCTACAGGCTGAAACAGTACTGGGTCTGTGAGGAGGAGGTGGTGCAGTGGTCTTCAACTGAAAGTCCTTCAGAAGGCTTTATGATCTTGAAAAATAGAAATACTGGGTGCCACTTATTGTCAGTTGTTGTTACTAGTGGGTTTCTAAGTGTGTGGTAAGAAAATGTAGGTATAGATCAGCAGTAATTCAGGTAGAAGAATTTGAGGTTCAGAGGCTGTCCATGGCTCGCGATCCTCTCCTCAGTACTCCATTTGTAGCATGGAGTTTAATGGTATTTTCTTGACAACACTCTCTTGATCATAGGTGTGTTGAAGAGCTAAGTGTTTTCATGCCAGGTGAGTGATGCATAATAAGTTCTTCCCTGGTGACCCATGGTGCTGAGAAAAATGTTTATTCAGCATAGGGGATGGAACTGGGGAACTGATGTGTCTAGAAAATGATTGCAACACTCTTTCCTTCTCCCCAGCCCAACAGTGTTCAGCTAAATCAGATCTTTCCAGCTCATCACCAGCCCTACAAACCAGTGTTGCTGCAAGAGTGCAGAACATGGGATGAGGGGAGAGACATGAAGTGAGAAGGGGAAAGGGGAAGAAATAATGTGTCTGTTAAGTGATAGCCTAAAATTCCAGACTTTTACCCCACCTTCCTTGTGTATGAGTACAGATAATCTTACATAAATGAAGACATTTGTTTGTGAGAATCCTTGTATTGATCACATATGTCTGTTCAGCTAAATTCAGTGCTTTGCTAATTCCTAAGTTATTTTTAGGAGAGGAAGTGTGGAAGGGGAATGTCTTGAACCTTAATCTCGCTTGCCTTGGAAATGTCATGAAGGTGTCTTGTGTCCAGTTTATGATGCCAATAAAAGCCCTTTGAGTTTGCAAGGGATTTATGTGATTCTCTTTTCATCAATGCATTAATGGGAGGTCTGTACCACAACACCTGGACATCACCTGGAGAGTATTGTCCTTCACTGTATGCTGCCCAAACCTTTTGGTGCTTGAGAAGGTGTTGGTGCACACCAGGGATTTAAGATTATAAGATTATTGTTAAGATTATTTGCATATAACCATTAAAATTTTTAAAATGCTAATACAGGCGACGTTACTGCTTGTCTGAACTTGTTCACAGTGGGACTCTATGCAAAATTACTTGTGCAGGTTCTCCTCCCCCTGATCTCACTGTACAAAGTGAAATCCATGGCAAGGTATGCCTCATCAGGACTAGGACTTTGGTGTAAAACTACCGGAGTTTGAGTTTCCCTGTTTGAAATTCACAGTTTCTGCAAACTTTTTCTAAACTCTTGTGCCAGCTACAATGGATGGGAAGCCATGTAAGTTTCAAGTTAAAACAAAGAAGCATAGTGCCAAGGAAAACCCTTATCCTAAAGAATCTTTTTCAGGTATTAGCTGGCCAGAAAAGTGATTGTCTCTTCCTGTTATGTTTTTACTCTGCTGTGTCCTCGTTGTGGTGGGTTTTCTGCAGTGCATCCTGCACCTTCTCTGTGACTGTGTGTAATTGGAAGCTGACCTGGGATCTGCTGGGCTGCAGATAGCACTTGCAGTTTGTGGTGCTGTAAATGGGATGTTTCCAAAGAGCTCCTTGGAAAGTCTGATCTTATGGACCAGGGAATTATAAGTCATAGTCATAAAGAGACTTCAGAAAACATTATAGCTTTCATCTGGTAGTGTTTCAGTGAGTAACCCTTTGCTTTTAGCTCTTAGTCAAATCAAGATGGTGTTGTTGTGCTCTGGGAAGAAGAAATGCTGGTGATGCTTCACAAGTTTTGGATAAAATTAAAGTGTTCCTGTTGATACTGTATCAAACACAAAACTGCTGGAAAGGCACTACCGACAGTGTTGGTGCTGGCTGATCTCTCTGCAAGGAATGGCTCAGGGTTGGCCTCAGCTGGCTCAGGAGGAGGAATGGGAAAAGGCTGGTCAGGATTTTATCCATTCGTATTCTTGGTAATAGGAGTCTTGGGAAGATTTCTGTCAGCAGGAAAGCCTGAATCTAAAGGTGAAGCTTGATTTTTCCTTTTAATCTTGAAGTCTTGACTTCATCTGATTGAACAGAACTTTTATCTTTAATAGGAAGTGGAAGAGATACTGGATATGAAACTTCTTAAGTACTGCATGCTGCTTTGCCTCCCGTGAGAGCAAATCTTATTTTTTCTGTGATATGAAAGTAGCAGGATGCACGTGATTGAAAGGGAAGTACATATTTGCATTTATACATTTGCAGAAACAGGTGAAATCAGGGTAGAATACTACCCTTGTTTTTTGTTGTCTCCCATTCAGGCAACTTGTCACCAGTTTTCGTATGAACTGAAATTTGGAGTCAGTTTGGGTGGTGGCTGAATTGCTTTTTTTTTGCAATAGTTTGAAATTCTCCACTGTTGTACATTCCCTTAGCTATTAATCTGATTTATTATGTTCTCTGGTAGAGAAGATAGTAAGAATTTGTAGATTAATCACTTGGAACATAAATTATTTCTTTTGTGTAATGATCTCTGGTACAACAGCTGATGATTAGGCTACAGTGATGTTTTAGACTTTCAGTTCTTTATTTTAAATGCCAAATGCCTTTTGTTACTATCTGAATCCAATTAGTTTTGTGGTCAGTGTTTGCATATGTATTTAGATGAGGAATGTAAAGGCTTGGACTAGCTTTTAATGCGAGGCAATGGGACAAATGTAGTAGGAGCAGAATTATTTTTCATGTCATAGCTCTTGCCTGTGCAAAGAAAATTGTGGTGGTGTGTCTACCTTTGTACCACCTCAGCGTGCAGAGGAAAGCATCTAAAAAGGTTAAAGTTTTGATTGCATCAACCATTTAAAATGTAAGTAAAAAGAAAGCGGTTTTCTGTGCTGTGAAACAAGAGGAGTGAGTTAGGTACTGAAGTGCTGTACTGCAGGAGTAGGATTGATGTGGAAAAGGGTGGTCTCTCCATAAAGATACAGTGAAATGGTTGAGTGAGTTGGCTGAAAGTGGGCTGTGCTCATGGGCCATGATGGTCAATGTGCAGCAGGGAAAGAGAAGGGTAGTGCATACGGGACTAAAGAAAAGGCAGAAATTGTTAAATATTAAGAGATTCAGTAAAGTTTTGGAAAAAGGTGAGAAACTGAGGATGTTTGTTTTCTGGGGGATTTGTTTTCTGACCTCCAGTTAATTAATATTTAACCAGTGGTCTTGGGTGACTCATCTCTACTCCTTGTAAATTAAATTGTAAGATGAGAGAAAGATAGTGTGATTAGTGTAACCAAGGAATTATCTGGGAAATAAGGAAAAAGGCTTCTGGCAGGCAAGGAACTTGATTTGGCTCACCATGGGCTCCAGCACGCACATTGGCTGGTGTGGGGAGAAATCCCAGGGGTTGTGGTCTGAGGTCAGGTGAGGGCCAGCTGAGATCAGCTTTGCCAGCTGTCCTGGTTAGGTACTTTAGAACTGAGGCAGGCACATATCCAAAATTAGCTTCTGGACTTGGTGCAGAAGCAGATAACGTGTGCAGGATTTACTGAGGAACTCTGGCTTCCCACAGAGTGTCCCGTTTGGATTCACTGAGGCTTTGCTGACCAACTTAGCCCTCAGGAAGGTGGGGCAGGGTGGTTATGAAGCACTGGGTGGTGATGCTGTGGCAGGAGCAGAGACGGCTGGACTGGTGGACTTGCACCTCTGGGGCTTCTGTACAAATGTTTTGTATTCTGCTCTTTAATTCCCTGTTTGGTTTGGTGATTTTTCCAAGAGCAAGGGTGAGCAGAGCAGGCTAAGCCTAATGGCTTGGGGCTCTTTTCCCTAAAAGCAGCAGATTTGATCTTTACTTTGGAAAGCAGCCATCTAGAAGGAACTGAGGTTGGAAAAGATAAAAAGTGCTGAGACTGTTCATAAACCTTTTGTTTAGAAACTGTTTTGTTGACAACTATTTTATGCTTTTGATTTTCCCGCTCCCTTATCTTCTTAACGGAAGGGGCTTAGTAAGAAAACAAAATCTGTACTACTTCTGATTTTTAACCCTACTGAAGTTTTTCAGAAGACTGATCAAGTTCTGTACTGTGCTAAACTGCCTCTTTATTATCCAGATTGCTAGGCTTATTTTTCTTGCTAATCAAAATAAGGTACAGTGAAATCAAGATAAGAGTGTATTATTGTATTGTTCAAGCCTTGAATATCATAAAATAGAATGTAATAAATCTTGCTATGCACTTGAAAACCACAGAAATCTCTCTCTTCTGTCATTTCCTCAGCTTCTAGTCTGTACTACCTTGCCTTAAATGTAACTTGGGAGTGTGTGTGGGTTCTTGCCTCATTGACTGAAGCCTCTGTGCATGTAAAAACAAAATTAATGTGAGTTCTTCTCGAGTGCTTTTTGCTTCCTGTGGCCCACCACACTGATTACTTCCCCTTTGAAATATTTCCTTTGCAAAATCGAGCCACAAATGCACCCCTGCATGAAATAGAAGGGATTTGAGTTGCTGGCATTTGGTTAAAAAAAGAAAGAGATTTTTCTAGTATGTGTATTTTCAGGCAGAGGCATTGCTCAGGCGCGAGGTGGTTGATTTGGGCTAGACTAATGAATGGATAATGTGCTGCATTAAACATGTCAGGGTGCACGTAATGTTTTTGTCATGTAGGACTAGATATGGAATTGTTCCTTGAAATTAAAGGCAAGTTGTCTATTTTACTATTATTGCTCATTCTGTGGCAGGTGTAAATGGATGCCTCAATGGGATGGAGGCAGAGAGGGGGAACTGAGTTTAGCCTGGTATTTACCAGTGCCCAAAGGGTGTTGTTCAGTCTCTATATTCAGCTTAATATGTCAGGCAACAAACCAGGTACAACCTTGGTACTTGTGGGTGGCTTATAGAAAAATGAGAATTATTTCAAATGTCTTTCAAACAGAAGGCTCATGAGTTGAGATAAGGGCAGGGAGAGATCACTCATGAGCAAAACAGACTCGACTTGGGGAAATTAATTGAATTTAATACCAATCAAAATCAGAATAGGGTAACAAGAAGTAAAACCTTAAAAACACCTTCCCCTCACCCTTCCTTCCTTCCTGGGCTCTGTCTCCTCCCCGCCAGTGTCACAGTGAGACAGGAATGGGGGTCGTGGTCAGTCCATCACACCTTGTTGTGCCGCTGCTCAGGGAGGGGGGTTCTGTACTCCACCGTGGGGTCCCTCCCGTGGGCTGCAGTTCCCCATGAACTTCTCCAGCATGAATCCTTCTCATGTGCTGCATTTCTTCTCTCCCATGGGGTGCAGTCCCACAGGAACGGGCTGCTCCAGTCTGGGTCCCCCACAGGGTCACAAGTCCTGCCAGCAAACCTGCTCCAGTGTGGGCTGCTCTCTCCATGGATCTGCAGGTCCCAGCACAGCTTTCCCAGGGGGTCACAGCCTCCTTAGGGCATCCCCCTGCTCCAGCGTGGACTTCTCCAGGGGCTGCAAGTGGACCTCTGTGTCCCCATGGACCTCCATGGGCTGCAGGGGCACAGAGGAATCTTCTGCCCCTCCTTCCTCACTACCCTTGGTGTCTGCAGGGCTGTTCCTCTCACATGTTCTCACCCTGCTCTTCTCTGGCTGCCATTGCTTCTGCCCAGTCACTTTTTTGCCTCTGTAAATCTCTTGTGCCAGACATGTTGCCAGCCATCCCTGCTGGGCCCAGCCCATGGCACAGGCTCTGTTGGACGTGGGGAAGCTTCCTGCAGCTTCTCAGAGCAGCCACCCCTGTGGCCCCCTGTGCTCCCAGCAGCTGGCCCCAGTGCAGCTGAGGAGCAGACAGGCTGCGTGTGCCTTCTGCCATGCTGTGCTGGAGCAGGCACAGCCAAAAAAGCAGAAGTGACACAGGGTGAGATGCAGTGAGCAAAGGGGCTGCATCCCCTTTTTCAGCACTAGGGAAAGGATCCGTGCCAAAATTCTGGGTTGTCACACGCCTTAACGCACTTATGTTGGCTGTTCTGTCGGTACATTTCTACTCCCTCTGTGTAGTGGTGAAGTCTCCAATCACAAACTTGCTGCACCGTTGACTCTCTTGTCCATTTAGAACTGTGTCTGTAATTTCAGGGAAGACTGAGGCTTCTGCTGGTGAGATCTTAAGTACTGTTTCATTAAACATTGGTCAGAGCTATTGCTATCCCACTTCGGATTTTCAGCTGTGGGATATTTTCTCTTGAAATTAAGCCAGGATGTGCTCACTTGCACAGAGTTGTGTGCAAATGCCTTTTTTTCCCTTGAGTCTCAGTTATCAAAGTTTGGAGTTTACTGTACCTTGTAACTAATTTTAGTCATTTAACAGACTAGACTTGTTCCAGCCAAAATGTTGGTCATGAAACAGTGATAAGATATTTTAAGGTTGAAGAAAATTTTGTATTTCTTCCACAGGAAGTGTAATAAATGACCTTGAAATAGTGTTTTATCTCATGTTTATACTAAACTTCAGCTCTTGTTTATCAATTTTTTTCTTATGAAAGGAATGAACATTATTTCAATCCCTAAGGATCAGAGAGCTGAAAGACTCCTGTGTTCATGTGTTGTTCTTCTTCCTTTGTATTTCTTTTCTTCACAGTGACATTTTAGGTCTTGCATACCTGAAAAGCCTTATCCTTAAAATAAGACTTTGCATTAGGATGTGTATTGGTGAAGGAGCAGCTGTTCCCTTTGGAGGTCCCTGTAGTTCCAGGGACACTCAGAGCCAAGGTTACTGCAGCTGGAGGAGCTCCTCATCTGAGCTGTTCCCTCACAGGTGATGGTGTAGGTATTGGTCTTGTAAAACAGGTCAGGGAATGGAGATGTGGTACTTTACGCTGCCCTAAAAACCTTACTTTTGCTGATATTTTGGGTCAAGACAGATGATTTCTTACCAGATTAGGTGCCTTGTTGGGTTTTGTTGATTTAGGTTTATTTTTTGGTTTCAGCAGTGAGCCTTTGAAATGAGACCTGGTATTTCTGACTATAGTAGAAAAGCAAAAAAGTTAAGTAGCTTGTTTTGATTTTCATAAATATTTACCATTGAGCAGAAATGGATGATCAAAACTTCTGTACATTAGGAAGACAAATGACAGTGCCAACATTTTATTTCTGCCTTGTTCTTTAACTATATGCTCCATGAGGCAGAAGACAGAACCACTTAACAATGGGCCCCAATGTTCTAAATGGCCTCAAGTTTCACTGTGGCAGCTTTTGATTTGGAGCTAGGCTAGGAAGGTCACCTCAGTATTCTTGTCCTTGGAAGGACACTGTTGTGCCTTCCCTGAAAAGCCCTCACAGTAGGATGATTCCATCCAAGACTGCAAGATTTTGAAGACATTTATTGCCTGAATGTAGGTAGGGGTTAACCAGTTGTAAAATGTACAGGTTAGTTCACCGCCTTGCATTCTCATTCTCTTGTGAAGTGACACTGTAAAGATACTGAGGGGATCTCTTCTGTCCAGGGAGGCATAGTGCCCAAACCTGAAAAGGGAAAAAAAAAGTTAGCTTGATTTTTTTTTTTTTTTTTTTTTTTTTTTTAATTTTTGGTTTTTTTGGGGTTTTTTTTTTTTTTTTAAATTGTTGGTTTTTTGGGGTGTTTTTTTGTTCTTATAATGTAGAAGGCAGTTAATTGCTGTAGCCCCAGAGAACTCTGCTCCTTTGAGGTGTCATCGAGGAGTTTGGCATGATACTAAATATGCTTGCCCTCAGGCATGTTCTTGTTCTACAGTTAATGATGCTGTCTAAAGGTGATGCTGTAGCTAATGGATTTTTAAAAAGCTACATTAAGTGGGTTATACTTAACTCCCGTGCCCCTGCTTTGGGATAATAACCATAGGTTTGTGTTAGGAAGCTGTTCTGTATTGCAAAACATGTTCCTCAGGTAGAGTAACTTATAAACCTCTGGCATATCTCTGTTTAATTTTTTTTTCTTTTTTATTTTGGGATGTTGGCATCTTGGGGGTTGTGTGTGTACATGTGTGTGTTTATACATATATATTTATACACACACGTGTGTGTTGGATAACACACTGCAGGATGCAGAGAAGCAGATAATCTTCCAAGCACTAGAGCAGATGGACCAAGACTCCGTGGCTTATCTAGTTCTGGCTGTGTAGGTATTAGTAGAAGTAAACCTTGTTGCTGGCTAGACATGTACGTTCCTTGTAGAGAGATTTTCAGAAGACTTCTGTGTACAAGCTTTACCGTAAAAGTAGATGCTAATATCTTCAAGAGTAATTAGGGATACTGGGATCCTTTGGTTTTTGGATACTTGGTTTTCATATTGTCTTTAAACAAGCCTAAAATAAAGGCCCCTTTCTAACAAGCCCTTTGTGGTATCCCAGTAGTGGAAGTGTCTCCGGTGTCTTGGGT
This sequence comes from Picathartes gymnocephalus, assembly GCA_013390045.1. Lineage (NCBI taxonomy): Eukaryota > Metazoa > Chordata > Aves > Passeriformes > Picathartidae > Picathartes > Picathartes gymnocephalus. The sequence continues at coordinate 197,436 of WEKY01016266.1, forward strand.
TGCAGCAGATGTGGAGCTTCCAGTGCTTTATGCAGCTGGTTGTCATGTGGGTCACATGGCAGGTGATTGTACACTGAAACACATAAAGGTGACTGCTGTGATGTGCTTTGCTGCCTCTGCTTCTGGGAGCAGTTAAATTAAAAACCATCAAGCAACTTTACTTTTAAGAACATCCTAAACCACTGCAGTCTTTTTATTTAGTGACTGTCTGTCCCTATTCAGTGAATCTTAAAAAAACAGTCAAAAGTTGAATTTTCATTGTCCCCTGCTTCAAATGCAAATAAACGGTCATTGCATACTTGTTTTCTGATGTCTTTGAAAGGAAGCTATTTCTGCAGAGTGAATGCGATCTCTCTGTTATCTGAGTGAGCACCTATCCAGTGCATGGCTGAATCAATCCCTGCACAGAGACAATGCCTGGAATATAGTTCAGAAATGTTCTAGGTGAATCATTTCTTAATAGAGCGATCAGACTGATGCATTAGTTTTGCTTTCTGGCCACATCTGGTAAACTAGCCCTCACGGAAGATATGGAAAAGTAAAATATGGAAAGATGCTGTTTTTTCTCCCCTTTTTTTTTTCTTTCTTAAATGAACATTTGATTCCTATCGAAATGATTGTTGCCTTGCAGTCATGTAGCCCTGTGTTAAAGTGAGGTTATTACTGAGGAACTGCAGGTTTAAAGGGTGTTTGCTCTGAAAGCTTGCAGAAGGCAAAACTTTTCTTGCCTGGGTGAGGGAGGTGCTTGGCTTGGGCTCCACCTGTAGGATGGGTACCATGGGACTGTTGTTCACTATTTCTATGCAGGTTGTACCTAGGGTTCCTGTAGTTCATTTGCCTGTGCTGATGGATGGGAGAACATTAAGATTGTGCTGTACATAACTGGAACACTCTGCATGGAGAGGCGGATGAAGAGAGGCTGATGTCCCCTCCAAAGGCCAAGTGGGACAGACTGGCTCCTCAGGGTATGCAGTGTAGCTTGAGCTGACGTAGTAACTCCCTCCTGTCCAAGGAGGAGAATACACCCACCCACATTCCTCCCTGGCATGTTCCTCCATCCTCATCTGACATTTATCTGACCCTGTGTGAAGCTGATTTGTGTTGCTGACGTGGCAGAGAACTCTTTTTGTGCCAGGTTAATTTTCTATTGCTCTATCAGACAAGTTGGTACCAGCCAGGGTTGGTATAAGAGGGCAGGTGAATGGAGTGCCACGAAGCCTTTGTGACAGTGATGAACCATTAGGAGGGAGCTGATGGAGCTTCATGCCAAGGCTTTGCTCCTCTGGTTCTGAGTGTTGCTGTTTGATGACCCAGTCCCTTCCCTTTGTGCTCGTGCCAGCGCTCGTTCGAGTGCTGTACTGAAACACACTGGCATGAAACCTTGTCTACCATGAAGCCGTGGTCTCCAGGTGTAATAAAAGAGCTTTCCTTGTTTTTCTCTTGATGGGAATCAGGTTTCACAGAGAACTTAGCTCCCTGATGGCATTAGCCTGGCGGGTGTGTATGGGCATCCTGTGGCACACACATCATGCTGTTCCTGCTCAGAACTCCAGGGTGCATCCATACCTTCAGATGAAGTCATGGCTCCCACATCTGATTGCAGCATTTGCTCTGTAAAATAGGTCTAGTAGATCCTACTTCTGCCATTTATATTGTTAGCCACATGTATATTGTCCATTTCAACTGAACTGTTTGATTTTTATCAACAAACTACAGTAAGAAATTTGGACCCAACAATAAGTCCCTAGTGGAATAAAATTAGATTTTTTTTTTTTTTTGGCCCTGACTGCAGTTGTTCTGCATATCAAAGACTCTTAGTAATTCCTTTTTGTTTTTAAAGTCATTGAATACCCTGTTCATTCTTGGCTCTTTTCTTCTATTTCTCCCCCTGTGAAATGATTGCACAACTTGATATTAAAATCAATAATCCCTCATTGATAATTGCTCTCAGGCTGTGACATCAGGATCTTCTGGAAATATAAATTCATAGTGCTGATAGCAGACTATATGATTTCACTCTGGAAAATGGCCACTACAGTTGGACTCCCTGAAGTACAGGATGCAAGGGAGGAGATGATACAACATGAGTCTGAATATGTGCCTGACACATTTGGTCTGTGTTTTTGAGGGACTGATGCCTTACAAGCCTGTAATTCAGGTGTGCTCTGATGAAACCAGAGCATCTCCTTGCTATTAACTGCTCAAATGTTTTGCTGTTCTTACTCAGCTGTCCTGCTTTCTGCCTTTGCATTGTTTATTTTTGCCTAGCAGAGTGATTAAGTGCTTCTTCCAAATATTGCTGCAGGGATTAGTCTGCCATAGGCTTTTTCCTTCTGGCCTCCCCACAGTTCCTGGCAGTTTAATACGTGTTTTCGGAGGCCTGGTGCAGAGCTGCATCGAGGCAGTGCTCTGCTCTGAAGCAGATGTATTCAGAAGGATTATCAGGAACATTCTTTGCTTGCACGTGGGTGGAGTGGGCTCAGTGTTTAAGTGAGACAGACCGCGGCAGGCGGCTCCAGAAGTTAGGAATTGCAATTAGATGCTGGAACAGTCAACCACAGGATGCTGCCGGGGCCAAGAATTTAACAAGGTTCAAAAAGGAGTTGGATGTTTGCTTAGGGGTTAGGAATAGAGGGAGTTGTCAGAATAAATGATTACCAAACGTTTTGGAGGGAGTCTCAAACCTTATGTTTTTGAGTTTGTGCTGGTTTCTAGGTATCAGGCGAGGTTACCTGTCTTCTGCTGAGTCCTGGGCTCCTAATATTCCTATTAATGTGATTAACATTATTCATTCCTCTTAGGGTGCGATGCAGCACTAGTCAGTCCTCTAGTTATGATCCACTTTGGCAGTTCTCTTTTTCAAAACTATGCCTGAGGCTTTTGGGGAACTGGGAAAATTAAATTTGCAGGTTTGGCTTGCAATGCAGTTACAACCTCTTGCTATTATACATTTTAGGGGAGGCCTGCTTGTGGTAAGGGAAGACATATATACACCTTCAGCAGTAATACCATTGCTGTGAACACCCAAACTGCCTTGAGAAGGAGTAGATTTGGGTCTTAGGGACTAACTTATAGGCAGTGCAAGGAAGTGTCAGGGAGTCTCAAACCAGAGCAGTGGGGCAGAATCATTCTCAGCTAATCAAGTTGTTACGTGTGTCCCTGAGCTCGGGCTGTGCACTTCCCCCAGACCTCAGCCTGTATCTTTTGCAAGAGACTGTACTGGGCTTTGTCGCTTTGCCTGCTTGTTCAACATGGACTTGGACCTCTTCACGGAGCTTTTTAGTTTTAAACTAAAAAAAGGTGTACCCTGTACACACCTCAAGCGCTGCAGTGGTCTTTGGGGAGTGGCATGAGCACAGCAGGTTTCATCTCCTGACCTTCCAGCTGGCTTGCCAAGATCACTTGGAGCTTAAAGCGGGTTGAAGGCAGTCTTGTTTTCCCCACTCCCTTGTGTTATCCCTGCCTCTCATGCAGCCAGACAGGGAGCTGAGCCAACTCAAAACTTAACCATACCCTCTCTATAATAACACTGATTTCTCTCAATCTCATTTCCCTGAACTAGCTTTCCTCCTAGCTGTAAAAGCAACAGTGATGTAAAGGAGAGATCAATATAATGTATTTGGGTTGTATATGGGGATGTAGGACAGCAGCCTTGGCTTAAATTGGCTTACCTTGTATGCTGAAATACAGTGTTTCTTCCAGCAATCCTGGAAACAAATTTAAAGCAGAAACAAGCTGGGGGGTTTATTCCTTTACTTTAAGTGTTTGAGCTTAGGCTTCCATCTGTCCTCATCTGCCAGAGGTTATTGATTTATTTATTTTGCTGCCAGTTTTAAGAGAAGAGAAATTAAGTAAGAAAAAATGGGTTAATTCCATTGCTTATGGATAAAAATGAAAAGGACAGAATTTTCATCCTCTTCCTATGCTTGCTGGAAAGACCTGTTGCAAAAAAGGCAGTGATATTGTCAAGGGCTGCTCATTAATGTTTTCTACAGCAGCAATATAATTTCTTGATAGTTAAATGGTAGGATTTTACACCGTGCTTCTACTACTTTAAAAATTTTCCTTAGGAAATAACAATGGGATGGAAAGAAACTTCCAGGATTTCAGGGTGTACAGCACCATGGATGAATGAAAGAATGAAGCCTTGCAGCATATGCTCCAGTGGTTGTGGGGAAGTTGACATTTGGCTGGAGAGAAAGTCACCGTTTTTTTTAATAATTTCAGTGACGTGAGTCCAAAACATTTGTACCTCCACTATAGCATCATTAAAGAAGGAAACTTGAGTTTCTTTACATTACAATTTTTGTGCTGCAGCCATAGTTGAGAAGTGATTAGTTTCTCCAGAGTAAGGGTTCTCTAAAGCCTCGTTTAGAGGTTTCCTGTTTTCAGCCTGTCTCAGTGTCTGGCAGTGGCTGGGTGAAGGTTGGTGCCTGGGATGCAAACTGCATCCTCTCTTCCAGGTTCTCTGCTGACATCACCACTCTCTCAAATGGAACTCTTGCAGTGAAACCTGGAGGATGCAGACAAAACTCAACTCCTACCCCAAATGGTTAAACCAGGACAGATTGGTTAAAGCATGCAGAGAAATGATGGGGCTATAACAAAACGTTCAGAGACCTTGCTTCTCCTTTTTAAGTTGTACTGAGACATGACAGTGGTCTGGTCTCAAAGCCAGTGGAGTCTGCCAAACGTGTTTTGTGTTGTTAGTCTGGTGGAGAAGAGAGTGCATTCCTAAAGACTGAACATAGGCAGGTTGGAGATAAATAGCTGTGAAGTTTGGTGTGCTCTGAGAGGGGAGAGGTTGGGTTCAGCAAAGCAAAGGAGTGGCTTTCAGGTGTAGACCTTGGGATGGTTTTGGTGAAGAGGACCAGAGCAGGGCTCCATGCGCTTGGCTTGGGGGAGAGGAGGAAAAGACAAGCTCAGCACGGTTGTTGCAGCCAGTGGGGCAGGTGGCAGGAGGTGCACGATTCGTGCAGGAGGGGGAGTTGTAGCTTACTCCTGTGTGATGGCGGGGCAGTGTTCCTGTGTACCACAGGAGTTTGGGTGATAGCCATGCGTGATTTTGAAGAACTTACGTGGGCATCACAGAAATTGTAAGTTGAAATACCTGTGTTTACCTTAGTTCTCTCTAAAGACAGACTTGGTGTGGATTGAAGTGTTCTGGTTGAATGACAGTTGTCTTTAGCAGCCACAAGCACTGAAGAGTTGCGTGCTAACCACAAAAATTGCCATTTAGACATTTTGCTTTGTAGACAAAAGTCAGAAGGGAAATGGAGAGGTTGGGAAGAACATGTGTTTTCAAGCTCTCTGAAACTAGCACATCTAGAAATACAGGAGATAGTCCTATACCTTTGCTAATGCTGAAAGAAAAAATAATGTGTGTCCTGAAATTTGCAGTTATGGAAGTAGCACCGGGTCTCAATGTGTAGGATGGGTGCACGCACACGTTCACACATACAGTAATTACAATAGCCTGAAATTCGTGTCCTGACCACAGTGAGCTTGCTCCATTTTTCAGTAACTAAGAAGGGAATTTGGCCCCATGAATGAATTTGAGGTGCTCTCAGAAGCATTCTTTTGTGTCACAAGAAACACATGCATTCTGCGGTCCCAGGCGGTGATGGCCATATACCAGAATGCAAATGGTATGGTCCTTCCTGCTGCTGCTTCTCTAAGCTAGGCTGCACTTGACCAGTTTGCATTCACCAAGTGGGAGAAAAAGAGGCAAAGTGCAAACACTGAGTTAGAGCTGAGTGTAAGTGAAAAGTTCTGTTCTGGTAGCAATTCCGTGTACTCTGTCGGAAGGATACGATACAATCCTACTGCAAAGGGGTAGTGTGCTGAGAAGTTTTATATTGTTCTTTAAGAGTAACAGAGAATACATAAGCACTATTTACAAGTCATAAATGCCCTTAAAGACCCTAACATTTGTCTTTGCACATTGCTTAGAATCGCTGAAGGTGGCTGGTGCCTCTGGAGACAGCCTAGTCCAGTTTCCCTGTACAAGGCTAGGTCAGCAAAAGTGGATTGCCCAAGTGGATTGTTTGATTGTGTTTTGAGTATCTCCAGGGATGGAGACTCCCCATCTTCTTTGGGTACCTGTTCTACTGCTGGATCACTTTCACAGTAAAAAAAAAAAAAACCAAAACAAAACCAAAAGAAGTTTGTGTTTCAGTTTTTGTCCGCTACCTCTTACCCTTTCACTCCATGCTTGAGAAGAGCCTGACTCCATCTTTTCTGCCTCCCATCAGATATTTATCATAGATGTGATTCCCTTCCAAGCTTTTTCTTCGTGAGGATGAGCAGTTCCAGCTCACTCAGCCTTCCCTTGTGGGACAGATTTGTAGCCCCTTAATGATCTCTGTGATCCTCCAATGGACCTACTGCCAGCATGTCCATGCCTGCCTTGTACTGGGAAGCCCAGCACTGGGCACAGCACCGGGCTGTGCTGGGCAGAATGGAAGGACCATCTCCCTGGGTCTGCTGGCAGCTCTTCCCCGTGCAGCCTGGGATCTCTTGGCTGCCCCTGCTGCACAGGCTTGCTGTTGGCTCAGGTTCTGCTTGCTGTCTGTCTGTGAGTCCTCCTCTGCCAGGCTGCTCTCTCCCCCAGCTCGCTCCTCCCCTAGTGCAGGGCTCTGCATTTTGTGTTGCTAAACTTAGGGGATTCCCATCAGCGCATTTCTCCAGCCTGTCAAGGTGCTTCTGAATGGCAGAGGAGTTATAAGGTATTTGGTATACTCTGAAAGTTTGCTGAGGGGCTCTGTCCCTTCATCTACATCATTTATAAACACGTTAAACAGGTTGGCCGCAGTATTGTACTCTGGAGTCACACCACCAGTAACTTAATTTCACAACCCTTTGAGCCTGGCGGCTCAGCCAGTTTTCAATCTACCTTACTTTTCTCCAGCCCATTTAAAGGTTGTGTGTAGTTAAAATCTGTATCAGTAAGTAAGGACCCATCGAACTAATTAAAAGGTCCAGATAAATATTTCTGGAAACAGGACATTAAAACCAAATAGTAATCCAGAGGCAGAGACAGAAGGCTGCAAAAGAGCTGGGAGAGGAAAGGAGGTGCATAACTACAGTTTTGGGTGGGAATTCTGCTAATGAGCTGTGGCTTAGCTTTTCCTTTGTCTGTAAGAGACTTTGGAAATGTGGACTGATTTTTGGAGGAAAGTAAGTCAAAAAGTTAGGAAGGAAAAGTTCACAATCTTGTTTGGAGATCTCAAAAAGCTGCACAGAAAACCTGAGCCATGCCATGGCTCAGTTTCACAAGGACAACTGGCTGAAATAAATGTACTGGATTCAAATCCTTCTTGTCCCCATAGGAGAACAACTTACCTTTGATTATTGTTGATTTATAGAAACTTTGCTCTCTTGAGTATGGGAAATGATCCAGTACTTAATTATTACGCATTGTGGAGCTCAAGGTTATGCGTGTTATATGCACATTTATCTCAGCTGGTTCTGTTTCAATTGATACTAATTGGTTTTGTTGAAAGCAAAGCTTGTGATAAGATGTCTTGTTATCAGGGTTCCTTTGAAGCTAATTAAACCCCTGAGACAGCACTGCTGTATGTTTTTTAATGCCTGTTGTGAAAAAAAAGCATTTATTTTGTTCACAGGCATAGGAATTCCTGTATTGCAAGTCTCACCTCCCCTATTGCATGGGGTGTATCCTACTGGAGGACAGCTCTGGCAATTTCTGCAGTCAGCCAGTCTCTTGAAACAAACCAGCCGGGGAGGTGTCGGTAGGTCAAACACCACTAAAATTAGATGGTTAATTATAGTCAAGGTCGTTTGGGAATTTGTGTTCCTGTCAGTATTTCTGTGTCCAAACATCCTATTTCTGGATACTGGAAATACTCACATACTTCAAATACCGTAAATAAGGTTACCCTAGAAAAGAACTCAACCCTAAAATGAGCACAGGTGTGTCTTGGCACCCATGTTTCCTATGGAGCTGCATCCCTACTTGTCAGCCAAGGCTTGTTTCACCTTTAGGACAGCGAAACAACCACTGATGTGGTAGCATCAAATGGATATGCTTCTATCCCTCCAAAAACATTCCCCCCTTTTCCACCCAAGCTCTGTCTGGACACTGTGGTAAGGTATGATCAGTGCAAATGCTTGTCAGCAATTTCGTGCTAAAGTTGTCCTTTGTGTATTCTGGCAAACCAGTCTTTTTTTGAAATTGTGTTTTAAGACTGGTGAGTACTGTTTCTGTTTGTGTAGGGTTTTTATGGCATGCTTGTTCATGTTTGGTTAAAGTTTTGTAGTGTTTCTGTGTGAGGTGTTGGTGCATCTGCCTGTCCATTAGTCATGGAAAGGGACAGGATAACCTTGAGGGCAATCTGTTGCAGTAGTGGTGTAGCATCTTATCAGGCCTTCAAGGCAAGAGGAGAATTTCCATTTATTTAGGCTGACTGTCTTCTTGCAAAGAGAGAGGGGATCCCAATAAGATTAGGCACAGTACTTTGCAGAATTTTTATTCAGTGACTTTATTTTTCAGCTGCTACTAATATTTTGCAGTTTCAAAAGAACTGTTATGAAAAGAGGAAATAAGACCTTGATTTTCCAAAACATCTCTCTAAAAGATGACAACCTTCTCACTGAAAATTGATATTAAAAATATCTCATTTATTGATTAAAGTTAATTTGAGAGCCTGGATGTTACTTCCTCGTGGTTTGAGAACCTATTTCTTGCCTGGCCTTGACTGTGATTGTTACTTGTACTCTGCCTTTGTCCATGAAAGCAGTCAAGGCTTTTAAAAAATCAGGTGATGACGAGGTACTGTCTTGTTTGTTAACATTTTCTATATGAACTAGAAAAAATAATAAAGGGAAGTACACAAGAACAGAGCTTGCTGTCCTGTAAGAGGATGTCGCAGGTGACCCTGTGGCAGCAGATACCGCTGGGATCTGTGAACTTGCAAGAACAGTTGGATCCGAGAGACACCACTGAGAACTGGGGAGGTTGAAGAACCCAAGGATGCGTTGACTGGCCTGTCTAATCCCTGGATTCCTGTGCTTTGTTTGAAGCCAGGTTGTTATCTTGCCTTTCTTCCCTCTAGCAGTCTCCTCTAAGTTATGGCAGCAGGGCAGGGAGTCATTTCCTGTGTTGGTTTTTCTCGGTACTTCTAATGCTCTAGTACAGCTGCCATATGTTCACGGTAATATTCAAAACTAATTATTTTTTCTTCACTTTCTTTCTGGAGGTACTTGTTGTTCATTCTGTCACATGTAAGCTAAAAGAACATTGTTTTTGTGAGCTGTTAAGAACAGCTGCAACCTTTCCTGAACACTGGAGGAGGTTTTAGGATGGGTTTCCTAGAAAAGTGGGAGGCAGTACGTTGGTGCTAGCAGAACATCCTCCATTTACAGCAGCCCTTTCCTTCTGGATAACTGTACAAATGGATTTTTGTTGCTCCCTGATGACCCAGGGAGGGATGCAGTTGTAGTTGCATCCATTGTGCTGTAAGTTGGAGTTTTTGTAGAGTGCTTTCTCTTTGATGGAGTTGTATGTAAGAGCCACTCAGGGTAAAAGGTGTCTGTTTCCAGTCTTTATTCACTGCTAGACATTTCAGGACTCTTCAACTTTACTCAGCCATTCAGGTTTTGTCAAAATTTTCTCTCCTTCTTGCTTTAATAGCTTGTCCATGGGCTCCATGTTGCTGGACAGCAATGCATTTCATTCAGCACTAGTTGTCTGAAGGCACAGGCTGATGTACTTCAGATAAATGTCAGCTTGGGCAAGGGGCATGGGGAACATGCTAGGAAAAGGATCATTTGCTTCCCTTTTCTCCAGAAAGCTGGTGGCTTGTGAGAAGAGGATGGATAAAGGAGGGAGGGGAGAAGAGGAAAACATCCGAGGTTCTTCATCAGGTGGGGGTAAGGTACACCAGTCCATTAATCAGCTATGTCTCGTCACTAACTTTAGAGCATGCTAGGAAAGGATGTAAGAAAATCTGTTAAAAAAAAGAAGAACCCTACGGTTAGAAAGTCATAGGTCTGCACTGCTGAATTTTTAAAAATTTTTTTGTATTTTTTTTTTCTTTTTTTTTTTCTTTTTTTTTTTTTTTTTTTTTTTCTTCTCTGCAGCATCAGCTTTTTTCTTGTATTCAGAGAGAGACAAACAGACTCTTGTTTCAGGGGAAGGGGGTGGTGGGAGACCCGTGTAAGCAGTGAGGAATGTCCTGTTCACTGCCTCACTCGGCTCCAGGTCGAAGACATGCAGGGGGAAGGATTTTAATGTATAACGAGCAGCAAAGTGTCAGAAAACAAACGACAATGAAAACAAAATGCAGCCAGTAACCTTGGGGCTCTGACACTGAGCAAATGTTTATCAGAGGAAGATTCTGCTGGACATCACTGGATAAGAATGAGTTGATGTCACTCTTGGCAGGGGCAGGAGCTCGTTTTTTTCCACACAAACAGCACAACACAGAAAGAGGAAGGAGAGGGAACGGTGGGAAGGAGGGGAGGGGAAAGAGGAAGAGGAGGAGAGAGCTGTTTGCTATAAATTGTTCTAATAAAAATATATTAAAGCGTGGCTTGTTTTTTGGAAGGGGTCTCAGTGCTGGGACATAAGTAGACAAAGGTTAAGGATGGACCAGGGCTCCTCCTACATTGTGGCTCTGCAGACCTGTACACAGATTTCTGACAGCTGTTGCGTAATTTGCTTTGACTTGCTCCCAGCTCAGAGTGTACTACAGGCTTATTCCTATGGCCGTCATTCAACAAAACCTCATTTGGCTTCAATGGGAATTTCTGCTTGAATCAAGAAGTTCAGTTTTTGTGACCTCTGGTAGTTTCCATGCCTGGCCAATGATGCCCTCCATCTCTGTATGTCCTTATTTTAAAACTTGATCATATTTTATACTTCAAGTAATGTAGAGTTTTCTCTTTAGAAAAAGAAACTTATACCACATAGGCAGCAGGCCGGTGAAAGCTGCCTTTCAACAGGGACCACTCTTTAGCCAAGAAGCAACAACTGGTAGGTATTTGGTGAATTTGGGGGTGAGCAGTCTTGGAAAGCACCTCAGAAAAGATGTAGATATGATGAGTGGATGTAGTGATAGAACAGTTGTAGAAAAAAACTGCTTCTAGAAACAAAACAGTGAATCTTCTAAAACAAAAAAACCCATGGGAAATCTTTAACAGCATCTAATCTATGGGTTGTCTATACTGAAATGTCTACTGCTCATCATCCCCTGTATGAATGTTTCTGTGAAGTGAGAAGTGGCAGGGATTTTAAAAAAATGTTTAAAAATATATAACAAGAATAAGAGTTGTAGAGTGTTTGCTCTGTGTTCGTGCATTCTAGCTCAGAGCAGACCATTTCTAAAGTGGCACAAGTTAAAATCGAAAAGAGCTCTCCTAGGCTGGAATAGATGCCAGTACTGAGCCTTCTAGGAGTATAGATGTGAGGTACTTTGTGTGTCCTGTATCCTTCCCTTTCCTCATTTCACCGTGTACATATCTCGCCATCAGCAACCCGAGCTATCCGAACATCTCTAAGGTGTTCGTGTGGTTATCAAACAGCCCTTCAGGATAGCGAGGACTTGTGGGAAATCGGGCCATTCTTTTTCAGAACGTTAAAGAATTTAAGAACTGGATTGTTTAGAGCCCAGACTTTGCAAATCAGTTTAACAATAGAACATGTTCAGCTGGCCCTCACCAGCAGGCTTGTGGAGCTGCTGTGGCAGTGTAAGGAGGCAGAGCTTTACGTTGGACCCTCTTGTTATTGGAGTCCCTCAGACACGTGTGACCCTCTGGAAGCTTTTCTGTTTGATCACTGCCTGCTAGACCACGCTGTCTCATTCAGGATAGTCAGCTAGCATGGCACTGATGGAGCAGATGGGAGTGTTCTCTGGTGAATGACCTTACTGCACTGGTGCACACTGGAGACCTTTGCAGTGACTCAGCTCCAGGCGTGAGCAAAGAACAGTGCAGCAGCCCTCAAGGCACACAGGATGAGGAAAAGAAAAAGTTGTTGTGTTTGTTTTGGCTGGAGCCTTTGAAAAGTGCAGGCAGGTTAACTTGGGAAGGAAGAACAGTCAGGTTTGTTGCACATTCCACTCTTTTACTGAAAGCTATTAGATTCAAACAAATCATTTAAATGCTGCTGCAAGTGCTGTCCTCCTCCCCTAAATTAAGCCATAAGAAGGAGAAAAAAAATCAGGCATTCATAACTACTGAGTTGAATGAAAACATTTAAGGTTTTAGTGAATTTTTAAGGAGTCTTAAGAAGTCAAAGCTCTGGACTTTCAAGTTCTAACATGTTCTAAATTGTTTTATACCTTAACTTTAAAGAATTTGAGGAGTTAGATACTGTTACATGTTGCTGTTGCTTGTGTTTCTGTAGAGCTGATTTTCCTATTCTTTCTTCCCCAGTCCAAGAAGAGATGCATACGTGTCTGTGCTACCATAGTTTGTTTTCTTATTGCTTTTAGACTTTTATTATTCGAGTGGAGATGTGGAGTCAACATGTTGATATGTATTTATATTAGTAAGAACAAGAAATGCTTCATAATTTCAGAACAGAAAAGGGTTTTCTGTCATCACCCCTGTGGTTTCAGGTTTCCAGATGGTCAAAATTCTTCCCCTACAACTTCAAAAACTTCCGGCCTTTACCGAAATCTACCTCTCAAATTGTTTTTGTGTGGTTTGAAAAAGCAGTGCTGAAATCACTGCAAAAGTGGAGATGTTTGTGTAGGACATCATACGACAACAGCGTCTGGAACTTTCTCTTAGTAGCTGCAGAATTAATTGCTCTCAGTGTCACAAACCAAACTGTTGTTTCATTGAAGAGATAGTGAGCTTTATGGGCATGTGTGTATATATATATATATATATATAAATATTTAACTCAGCAGCTGAGTAACTTTTCAGTGTTTTTAGTTCTATTTGGCTGTCGTGCATATTTTCTAGTGTTAGGAGCATCTGGTATTAGTATGTCCTCGTGTACCATAATTACTGTCATTGGTGGTATTTCCATGCTGTACGTATCCATAACGTGGTGTATTTTTCTTTCCCTCACAGTGCAGGAAGATGATGCCAAGAGTGAATTCTGTGCTCGGGGAGGTGCTTTTATAAGTTTGCACGCCAGACTCTGCCCCAGACTGTGGAAGAATGTCTGTCTGTCTCCAGATCATCCCCAGAGCAGGAGAGCTGATCTAACAGCTGTGAGGAGGGAGGACATACCTATGGCTTTGTGTTTTGTGCTGCTGCTGAGGCTTGTTGGCCCCCTTGTGAGCCAGCTTGGCTCAGTGGGATGAGGTGAAAGAATCCAGGAGTGGCAAGTAGGTATCTCATAGGTTGGTGGGCTGAATCCGTCTGTGCAGTAGCTTAGTGAGAACCAGAACTGGAACAAGAATGGCAAGGAGGGGTGGCAGAGCAACAAGATGAATTCCGTTTTTGGTAGCAGAGCACCCCAAGATCTGCTCAGGATGTGGTTCTGGGAGTGTGTCTTTAGCAGGGACAGGGGACTTTTCCAGCTGCTGGGGGGCTTTCCAGCTGGAAAGTCTTTACAGGTCTTGTCATGGACCTTAATAAGTATCTCAAGGGAGATGTGATTTAGGATGAGCAAAATTCCACCTGTTGCATATTTAAAACGTTGATGGTGAAGTTTTGCTGTAAAATGACTGATACTTTCCATGACAGGCATAGGAAATAGCTTCATGCTGTGTGTGAGCACACCATCAGCAGGCTGTATATAGAAGAATAAAAAATAAGGGGGGATTCTTTTACAGCTGCACTGTTTTGAGGGGCTTCAGTGAAGGGATGAATGGTTATATTCTGGCTATTTCTAACTGCAGAGAAGTGGTGCATGTGCTTGAGTCAAGCTCAAGAAGCTCCCAAGCTTCCTGACCCTGGGTTGTTACTTACAGCTGGTAAAAGCAGTGCTCCTAGATTGCAGTTACCTGGAGGGACAGGATCACACCAGTGTTGTCATTAGGTATTTAAAGCTTGCTTAAGTAGCAGCTTATTTTAATAGTGAGTTGATGCTCTTTCACAATACTTTTATTAATGAGTTCATTTACTGAAGCGCAAAAGGAATGTAAACTGAGGAGGTGCAGTTTGTTTTATTTTTTTTCTTCCTCCTCTGGGAATTTTAAAACACTTTGTGCTGAAGATTCCTTATTGTGCTTTGTCTTTCTTCAAGGCACTTTGCCACTTGACAGTATTTGACAGAAGATGATAAATACAGAGGTAATACAGAGCACAGTGGTCCACTTACTTCTGTGTAACTGTTGAATGTTTTAGGTGCCATAATAAGGCCCTCCGAGCTGAGTGATTAGTTTTTTAAAAATACTGTCAGAAATAAATACTGTGTGGGTTGTACTGTGCTCCCCTCCCCAACTCAGCTTTTAGGTCATTTCAGTATCCTAAATTTAGTTGTTATAATTTCATGCCAGCTTCATGTTTTCCCTCTGGACTTTTTAGTAGATAACCACTTACCCTAAAAGCCAAGAGAATCCAGTTAAACTTGTTACAAGAAAAATTAAGGAGCAGGTTCTTAATTTCTCTAAAGTATATGCTGTGTGAGCTATGCATGTATGGATTATAAAATTTCTAATGTTTCCTCAGCCCCACTTGGACTTTGCTACTCCTGAGTAGTGCAGCCATTTCAAGTCAGGTTGGTAAAGCCTTCAGAGAAGAAAAGTGTCATCCAAATTAAAATTGCATGTGAAGTGGCAGCCCACACTGTTAGCAAAACTGCTGAGTGATAAATTGGGTTGCATGCGAGAAAAGAAAATAAAGTAGAAAACGTCACCTCTGTTGCATTTACAAGTTTACTCTTGTTCTTTGCTATATTTTCCTGAGATAAATTACTGCTCCTAGTACCTGTGGCCAGAACGTGCCAATAGTATATTTTGGACAGTGCTTCTTTAATGTACATTTTAAATAGTGCTCTTGAGAAATGGGCAAAGGCCATGACATGGCTATAATTCTTTTTATTATGCCATTGAGCCGTTGTTCTGTCCTCTGTATTATGCTGGTACAAAACTGACAGGATGTAAATGAGTTGGAGTCGATGATCACTGTGAGTCTTTCCAACTCAGAATATTCTGTGAAAAGCGTTGATAGGTACCAAAGAGAAACTGTGTTTCATATATATGAATGAGGGTTATAGCAGCACCACACTGGGCTTGGTTTGCAGTTATAAGGTATTGATAAAAAATTCACCAACAGATCCTATTACTTATTAAAAAGGATCTCTTTTAGTGAAGGTTTTCTCTGCCACTTCTAAAACAGTTTTCTCCATGCATGGGAAAGAACTGCAGTCTTGGACTTGCTGAATCTGTTAGTAAATGGCCTGTTGATCCGTGCCGTGCTGTGGAATTAAATCACAAACAAGACTCTCAGATTTACATCTGAACTGAAGAAAATGCCCAGAAGTAAACTGGCACTGCTCTCTGTTGATTTTTTCCAAAATTCTGGGCTCTTGGTGAAAGCAGGACAGTGCATGTGCCCCCACTGAACTTACCTGGGGTTAGTGTGTACACAGGCTGGTTATTGTGGAATAGCAAATATAACCCAGCTTCACATGGGTGCTCTTGTGTTTAGAAGTGACTTTAGATGTTACCTTTCATGTAAACCACAAAATACTGGTTTTTTTGGTTTTTTGGGGCTTTTTTCCTGTGGATATGGGATATGTCATGCGGATGAATATCCATGCACTTTTGCCTAAAATAAAATCAAGATTGCTGTGAGTCATATCTTTAGTACTAGTAATAGAATCATTTGCATGGGTTTTAGCTTGTAGGTTTAAAAAAAAGAAAATTAAAATAAATTGAGTTTATTTGATCCTGCTGTCCCATTTCTCTTCCACCTACAGCCTAGAAAACTCCGCAGTGAGAGAGAGAGAGAGATACAGAAGATAGTTAAGGTCCTATTATTTTAAAGAAGATGGGGGGACTGGTAAAGTTCAGACTCATTCAAGACTTTGCACACATAAAATAATTGAAGTGACATCTTGTTGCTGCTAAAACAGAGAAGTTCTCCTCTGTTCTTTCCTTGCCTCTCTTCTCCCTCTCCTGGGACTAGCTCTAGTATTTGATCTTGTGGTGCCCTGATTCCTTTTGCTACCCTAGAGGAAAGAGAAAACCACAGGATTAGTTGTCTGTGGTTTTAGTGGAGTGAATAATTTTCTGTGCAAGAGCTATGGTGAGGCACGTGATGAGGAAGGTGGGAGCTGGATCTTCCCTTCCATGGAGCATGAATTTGGGAGTCAGAAGGAAGAAGCTGTTGATTTGGCTCTGGCTTTTATGAACCTTTATTAGATGTCTGGGAATCTGTGTGGGAGAGGCCGTGTCGATGCTCAGTGCTCAGCCCTTGTGGTGCTGTAGGAAATGAGGCTCCTCTCCTGCTTGTCCCAATCCTGTTTGCTGTTTGAGGGGCAGAGAAGGGGAGGGATGTTCTGGTGCTGAAGTCATCAGGCCAAGGGACAGCAGCTTCCACGTGGTCTCAGATAAATCATCTAATCTCTTGGTGCCTCGATTCCTCATCGTTTCAGATTATGTTAGACTTCTGGCTTTTGAGTTTGCAGAGTACATGGAATTACAGGCTCAGCTGTAGCCCAGGGATATGATGTGCTTGTATGATCAGATGATGGCAGCCCTTGGGTCTCTCTTGGTGTGTTTTCAAGAAAAAAAGGCTGTTGCATAGCAAATACAGTTTATTGCATAGCACAAGAGCATCGTTTCTCATTTCCCTGTGAATAACCCCATCCTTTTTTCCACCCTTGTGTCTATTTTTATACTTTGAGGTCTGTTGCAGGAAGTTGGCCCTATGATATTGCAACTGTACAGTCAAAACCACTTCTTTTCCATATTACTTCTCTGCTCTAGAAGTGAAAAGTTAATGGGGAGATGGACTGAGTAGGATCTTGGTGCTTTTAGTTGACAAAGTGCAGCTGTGTGCTTTCCTCAAAGTATATTGTGTATCTTTTTCCCTACCTGAAGCTTCAAAAGAAGCTTCCAGTTTTGGGGCAACCTCTAGCAACTTTTTGAAGGTGTAACCCCTGGGCAACCTCATACTTGCAGAGAGGCACATCTTAAGTGACTGCAGACTGAAATCTCGGCACATGCAGACAGTGCACTGTTTTCTCCTTTTGGATGTTCTGCTTCCTAACAATCTGAATGAGGCAGCATTTCTGATTTCTTTCAGCTTCACTTCTTTTAAACTGGAAGGTTTCATTTAGGCATTTTTTTGCATCACTGAGAGACATTTGTGTTTTTCAGCAGTCTTCAAAGTCCTGGTCATGATCTGGCTCCATTGTGCTAACTGCTGTATGGCTCATACAAAGCATGGAGCAAAAGTCATCACGTGAGAGAAGCTGCAAACTTCAGTGGTGCAAAAACCTGTGTGCACGTTACTGGTTATGTGTGGCCATCCCTGTGTGACAGAGAAGGCTCTAGTGATACATAGAAATCTTTGCAGAATATGTCTTAAGCAAAATGAGTCTCCATAGGAAAGCAGAAGTATCACAAAGAAATACTTATTTACTATAAATAATATCAGCAAACTCCCCTCTGAATCACAGTTTCTTTAATGTAAGTTATGTGACCTCAGGAGGTGGAAATGTGTGAGAATGTGGCGGATTTGTCTTAGAATTGTAGCAAGCTGCATTTTTATAGAAGCCTCAATGTCCTGAATCCTCTTAATGTTTGTTTTTTCAGACACGTGTTGGAGGAACAGAAGGGGAGGTGATTTATCTATCTTGGTGATTAACGTCTTGCAGGCCATAACTTAGAGAGTGTTAGGAGACCCAGGTGAGGAATTCACACAAAGAGCATGTTTGAGCTCTGTGGTCAGAAAAGTTGCCTCTTAAACGATATGACAAGAGGAAAGTCAGCCCATCTGTCACCCATGCAGAAGTAAAAGGTCACATGGTACCAGCTCCAAAGTAGAGGGAAAATCTGCTGCTACAGCTAGCATTCCTTGCAACAATACAAATGTGTTCTTTGCTCACACAATAGCTATTCAGTTTGCCTACAGTCATCGTGCTCCCCCACTGAAGTTCAAAGGAATTGAAAATACACAGGCAACAAAGCCAACTTTTGTTCTGGAGTGAATATGTATTTTAGTACAAGGTGTTTTTTCAGTGAGATTTTTAGAAAAGTAACTGCTCTGAGAAAAAGATGATGTGATCATCTGCATTTCAGCCTAGAGATTTCTGGGTGGATAGTAGTGGTTTTATGTTAAATTTTTCAGTTTCTTTATGATTGTCTTCTGCTAATTGCCTTTTTCTTAAGGGGTCTGAGTTTTCAAATTTGAGTGTATGAATGTTGATGTTTCCTAACTCAGGTGTTATTAAAAACACACAAGCAAACAAAACGTTCCTCAACCAACCAAAAAAGAAACCACCAAAAACTCCACAACAAAATCAAAACAACCTTGAGAAAAGTTACTTTAACTGTCCAGGCTTTGATGAAAAATTTAGTCTTTTCTTAGTTTCCAAGAATGAGAGAGGAAGTACACAATTAGAATTCAAAGCATTTATTCAGTAAGAGTCCTGTAAATCTGATTACCATGTCTGTATGCAAGTATTTTACTACGTTTTATTCTGCTGCACATAGGTGTGCAATTCTTTCTTTTCAGTAGGTGATACTGAAGTGCCCCTGCATGGAGAATATATGGAAATGAGCTATCTATTGCAGCTAATAACAAATTGCTGGCTCCAAACATGTGCAAGCAGCAACAGTCAAGGAACAAGACTCTGTCTTTAGGGATGTAATTTCATCTGTTTCTTGCGTGGATCTTTTTTTTGGTACTTAGGAGTCTTGAAGGTACTGGCAAAATAATCTTCCCATGCAAATAGCAACAAGGAAGACAACCATAATAGTTAATCTGTGGCCACACAGGTCAAACTTTGTTTAAGAAGCTGACCAGACTGGGTAGCTTCTACCTAAGAGCTTTAGAAATGCTTGATGATGCAAGTTGTGGGGTTGATAGTTTTTGAATACCCTTGGAACACAGAAGAATTCCTGGAGACTTGAAAAACACTAGTTCTTTCTGAGCTGAAACTAATGTTGCCTTAATGATAGTAAATGAAATGACTCTATTATATCTACTACATTATTATTACAGTTACTATAGTAAGTAGACTACTATAGTAGTCTACTCAAATTCATGAGGACTAGAAGAACTGAAAAATTCTACTATCTTGGATTAATTTTAGGAAGAGGAGTATCACAAAAAACAGGGTAGCAAGAGAAGTGGGGAATGGCTGAAATAAGTTTCAGGCAGTACAGATGGGTTTGAAGAATGGGAGAAGGAAAAACAGTGTAGTTAAAGCAGTGTGAAGGGACCTGCAGGCAGAAAGATACCCACAGTCTAAAAACAAACAAAAAAACCCCCAAACCCAGGCAAAAAGAAACTTCTGTTAGGAGAGGAAAAGATTACAAACTGTAGTGAATTTAATAGGAAGTAATCAGAAAACCAGAACAGAAGTTTCCTTCAAAATGGCTTTCTACTTGTATGTACTTAATAAAAGCTTTTTAGGTTCTCTAGAAACTTGCTGGAGAGTCTGTGGGATTGTCTCCGGAGAAGACTTTCAGAAAAGCATCACTCTTTACAAGGATGAATGAGAAGTGTTCACAGAAGAGATACTAGAAAAAATGCTAATGCCCATAGTAAGAAACCTCCAAAACCAGGTACTAGCATCAGGAATGCCTCTGTAAAGCTGTCAAGTCATTGCTAGCCGTGGTGTGGAATCCAGTGCTTTATTTAACCTTGGTCTTGGGGAAGAGGTGATGACATGTGCAATGCACTGTGATGCACACTCTTAAAAAAGGTGTTGGTGATTAGCAGGTCCTGCAAAGGGGTAGCAGTTACAAAAGCATCTGCATTTTTAGAGGTGTGACCAATATACTCTGGAGAAGAATTGACTTGGCTTTTAAAGAGGGAAGTAAGGCCTCAGGTTAGAGGTGTTTGAAAGTATTACAGAGGTAATAAAAAAAATTAAGTCATCTATGGTAGAGGAGACTGATCAGTGGGGTTTTTGAGCTTGGAAAGATGTTGGAATGAAGTATACCCTGCTCAGACTTCTGTTGTGTCATAGGACAACTACAGAGCATAGAGCAAGTGAGAAGGGTTTTTTTCATGCTGTGTAAATAAGCATCATACTTATTGTCACAGGATATTGTGGAGATGAAGGTATACCTTTCAAAAAGGATTAGTGAAATTCAAATATCTGCAGCTTTACTGAGCACAGTCTTTTCTGCCTGAAATTTTTATTAATAGCTTGGGAGGCATGAAAAAGATGGGGGTTTTTTCTTAATGTCCACTGTTGTCAGATGTTGGAAGCAGTGTTCTGGGCAAGGTAGACTTCTGGTCTGATTTAAGAAGGTGTAACTTCTGAAGTCCTCTGTTACATTCCACAGAAAGGTTGGTTAGCTGATGACAACCACTCTTTCTGGCCTTAAAATTAGTAACAAGACCCCCACAGCATCATATGCTTTGCTGTCTGTAATAATAAATTAACAACCTATTGGTTTTCTTTTTGTAATGCCTGCTGTTACTGGTTGAAAAGGGGATTGACAAGTGGAAGTACAGAAGCCAAAAAGAAATATTAACGCTTTTCAGGTTGGAAAGCACTCAAGGTGTTGTTGGGATTGCTCATTAAAGCAGCAGAACATAACTATGGTGGGTACTATGTTCTGTATGTGTGTAGAATCAGTATTGTGTGAAAAGCTTTCTCTCAAGAGCTTCACTTCTAGTCATAAAAATGCTTTTTAAACTAACAGCTTTCTTCTGCTTAATAGGATGTGATTTGTTGGATGTGTATGTTGACCTGGAACCAACAAGGAGATGACTAAGTAGGGGGAAAATGGTTTTAACATGCCTCTGCTTTGCCAAGGAATATGGAAACAATAACAGATTTGTCAAGTCTGTGGGTCAGCTAGCCTTGTAGTGATATATGATATTTCTCTATGCACTATATACTTGGTGTGTTGAGCTGTGTTTTTCTGAAGCACCATTATGCTTCAGAAACGTGACTCTTTCTTTGTCCCAGCTGCTGTTTGTCACCTCCTGGTCATGCTCTTTACTGACCAGATGTGTCCAGATTGGTTGGAGATTTGACTTCTCGTCATCACGGCAGGCACAGAGGTGGTCTGTGGCCTTCCTTGTTTTATGGTGTAGTTGGATAGCCAGCACTGTGCAGTGTTTGGCTCTTGCCAAACCCTTCTGGTCCATGCCCTGGAGCTCTGCAAGAAGCCTTCTCTCATTCTCCTGTTTCTGTTTTCCCCAGCCACGACACCCCCCTGCGGCCGTCCCTTGTCATGCTGGGGGTGTGTTGTATCACTCACGTACCAAGCAGCCTCTTCCCGAGGCTCCAGACAGTGCACAGAGGATTCCTGGTGTGCTTCCTTCTTTGGAAGAGAACCAGCAGCTTGAAAAATGAGTATAATGAGTTTAATAAGAAGTGAAAGCTCTCAATGTTGTTTTCTTTTCATTTAAGAGCAGAACTGTGCTCCTGGGGGGCCGGCAAGTAATAATCCCACAGAAGAAATCACAGGAACACCGTTTCCTCAGTGAAGAAAGGATAGTACCCCAGTGGTTGGTTGTTCTGAGATGTGCTGGTGGCCAGGTTCAAGTTCTGGATGTTTCAGGAATGAGCCTGAACCACTCAGTGACCTCTCTCTCCCCCCTTTTTGGCACTTGGAGGAGTGACCTAATAAATATGTTATTGCAACAGATGTGATCTCATATCTTACAAACCACATGTAGACCAGTCACTGAGGGATGGCCCTGTTCAGTGGAGACATCAATATGTGGGACGAGGCTTTAAGAAGGAAGCAATGATTTTCAAGAGGAGAGATTTTTACTAATACGTTATATTATTATAATATAAGTAAGATTTGCTAAAAAATAAAACACAGTGAATTAATTAAATCATAGAATAGTTTTGGTTGAGAGGGGCCTTCGAAGATCATCTAGTCCAACCACCTTGTCATGGGCAGAGACATCTTTCACTACCTTTCACTAGATGAGGTTGCTCAAAACCCCATCCAGCCTTTCCTTGAACACTTTCAGGGATGGAACTTCCAACTTTGCACCACCCTTATTGTAAACATGTCTTCCTTATGTCCAATTTAAATTTCTTCTGGTTTAAAACTATTGTCCCTTGTCCTGTCACTTAAAGGCCTTGGTAAAAGTCCCTCTTTGTCTTTTTCACAAGCCCCTTTAAATATTGAAAGGCCATGGTAAGGTCTCCTTGGAGATTTCTGTTTTTCAGGCTGAGCAGCCCCAGGTCTCTGCCTTTCCTCACAGGAGAGGTGTTCCAGCCTTCTGACCATTGCTGTGTCCCTCCCGTGGCCTCGCTCCAGCAGATCCGTGTCTGCCTTGTCCTGGGAGCCCAGAGCAGGGCACAGGGGAATGTTAGTAAGAAATGTTAATGTTGGTACCATGGTTAGTAAGTGGTTACAGTGAGCAGCAAAAAACGGTGGATTGACGTTCTAAGAAGGGGAGTTTTTGCAAGACTGCATGGCCTTTTCGGGCTGTTTACTGTACTTTGTACTTTCTTGCAAGTCGAAAATAAGCTAATTCGTTCTCTGGCATTGTCAGCATTACCTCAAGGTCTTTGGAGATGCTAATTCCGTTGGTTTCTCCCTACTGCATCACCCAGAATAATACTATAGTCTATCTTTAAGCAACATATGATGTTTGTTTTTTATCCCTAGTCCAAATATTTGTACTGGATTGTATTTCCCCCTCTGCCTTCTTATGAAGGAATTCCAGTTGAATAGGGAATGCCTCCCTTCTCTCGAGCTTGTGTTTTTCTGGATAGGAAATTAGAGGCTTAGGTTTATTAATTTTTCTTCTAGCTTTATGTAACCTGTACAAGGCTGTAAGTACATGAGTTTAAGTAGCATGTTCTTTATTAGCTCATTTTACAGTCCTTGGCCTGTTCCACTTCAAAATTCTCATAAGCAGCGTAAGTTGGCCAAAGTATATACTTCATGTTAATTAAATCTCTTAAACAGTGTCTAATTTTCTTCTTCCTCTTGAAGTTGGTGAGAGATTAATAATAAAAGAAAATTAGCTGGCTGATAGCATCATGTATTTGATCAGTGCAGAGACAGGATAAGTGCCTCACATGCATAGTAAACTCTTCATTCATGTGTGAACATTTAGCATATTAAAAGTTGACAACATTATTTGAACATTCATCCTGACAAGATAATGTTGTAAAAGATCACAGTTCATGAACTGAGGAAGCACTAGAACATGAAACATAAACAATTTTAAGAAGTCTTATTTCCTTCAGTGGGTTTGTTCCTGTCACACTTTTGTACTTTACCTGAATGTAGATTTGAAAGATCTGCGAGTGATATTGATGAATCTTAAGATTTTGAGATGATTTCTTCCCAAACATAAAAAATAATTTGACTGTTGCTAATACAGGGTTTTGTGACTAAATGGCGAAGTGTTTGATTCTTCTCTTGACCTCTTGACCGAGGCAACACAATTGTAGTGGACAAATCAGTAAAGCTAAATTACCTCCTTTTTTATCTCTTATGATGAGGTTTTGTGTGGAGAGCAATTGAGAGCATCCTGGGAGAATAAGATGTTGAGGGTTGATGAAATGTAAACCTGCTTCTTCATATTTGATGAAGTTACTGTCCTAGTTTTATTTTCATTTTGGTCTGCAAATGTTTTCAAAAAGATTTAACTTGCCCATATTCATGAGATACTTCTGACTTTGGTCTTGGTTTCTATCTTGTTCTTGTGCTTTAGCAAGAGCGCAGTGTCACCAGTTGTAGCTTCCAATAGGCATGGGGGCCATTCAAAATACTTTCCATTTTCCACTGAGGTACATTCTTAGAAGAGCTTTTCCAATCCAAATAACTGGCATTTATTACTTTTTAATTGCTTAGTGTGATACTTGCTTACATTTGCTGTTTTAATGTCTTTTCCTGTCTGTAATACGAGAGTCTCAGAGGGCACATACGAGCAGTCACTGAATTCAGTTTACATAGCTTGATGGATGTTTTGGGAAAAGCATATTATGTGTGTATGTGCAGTTTGTCAGATGGTGTCCCAACAAGGAAAAAGTTGTGCTAATGCTGTAGGAAAATGAAATGAAAGTAAGTAAATGAAATAGCAAAAAAGAGATGGCCTGAGAGCTTAGTGTCATTTTTTCCGACTGCTCTGGGGAAGGTAGTCAGTGTGGCACACACATGCTTGAGTTCAGCAGATGTTCTCAAGTTGCACTATGTAGGCAAACAATGGGCAGGAGAAATTTCTCTGGGCAATTTTGTTCCTCTGGATATTACCAGCATCCCACTTTTAAGTCCAATGTCTTTTTTTTTTTTTTTTGGTGAGCTTTTTGTGAAACCTGGTCATGTGAGTAGGTAGGGATCTTAATTCCATATTAAAGAAACACAAAGAGGCATATTGCTAGTCTTTGAGAGTGTAAAGAAAAGCCTTAGAAAGTAACAGAGTTCTGAAGCTTTAAAAAAGGCAAGGTAGGCAAAATGCAGACATTTCACCCCTAATAATTAAACTTAAGCTGGGCCATTTGTTTACTCAGGTTTATTTTAGGGGACCAGTGAATTTTTAGAGCTCTGGTCTTGGCAGTGTGAGTCTGGTGAAAATAGTATGAGTCCAGTGCCCTTCTAGGAATGCAGATTTCAAGTCCTTCCTGTTCTGGCATGCACAAATTAGGAGAGGGCTCATTCTTCACAGTTTAGGATTGCACGTGGAGGAGAGAAAACAGGACTTGCATGTTGCTAAAAACTGAGATGTGCTTTGTGGACCTGCATTTAGAGTCTGTTTAGGTTCTGTCAGGGAGGGCCAAGCTCTGTCTGGCAAACTGTTCTACGCACTGCTATAAATTTGAAACATCCTTCGATGATTCTGAATTAGCTTTTCATCACTCCTCATAAATCTCATGTGCTGGGTTTGTTCTGCTGTCTCTTGGATTGCAGCTAAGCTAATTGTGCGAACAGTCAGATTAACTGTGGGCCTTCCTTTGCTTTGTAGGACTCCTCAGTGGGCAGACGTCTCCCACCAACACCAAGCTGGAGAAGCTGGACCCGCAGCAGGTGCTGCAGCTGTGCCTGCGGTACCAGGACCACCTCCACCAATGTGCAGAGGCCGTGGCCTTCGACCAGAATGCGCTGGTGAAGCGCATCAAGGAGGTGCGGGGCGGGGATGGGCTGGGGCGGTGTGCCAGGAAGGCCGGGGCTGCCTGGGCACGGCCCTGGGTCACCTGCAGCAGCCTCTGCAGGGCAGGGGTGATGCCTGAATCGGCTACCTGGAAACAGAGACTAGACAGGAGTAAGGGAATAAAGGTGGATATTTATTTGAAGGCCTTCAAAGGCACACTCTGGGGAGCCACAGGCTGCCACTGCACTCTAAGATGGACCCCCAAGATGGACGACAAGTCACGAGTTCTTTCCCCAGTTATAGGTTTTGGTACATTAGCATATCAGCATAAATTCGCCAATTAAAACTTCAGCTACTGATGGAATTCTTCCCGGTTTGCCCCCCCTTTCTCAAGATGTTGGTTTACACATTCTGGGCCCAGTACAGTCCGAATTGTCCTTGAAGAGCCAGCCCAGAGAGGTTTGTTATGTCTGTCATAATCTGAGAGAGCAGCAGCTAACAGGTTATGAGACAGTTCAGAGTTACGCACTAAGTACTACAGGATTTGAGCAATATAAAAGTTCAAATCCAAGGCATCAGGGGAGCCATGGGGCTGTGCCCTGTAGGACAAGTCACTGGGCTGGCTGGGCATGGCCCTGGGTCACCTGCAGCAGCCTCTGCAGGGCAGGGCAGCCCTGGGGCTGTGCCCTGCAGGCCAAGTCCTCGGGCTGTCACTGTGGGTTCCGCCAGGCTGTGTGTTTGTTGGCTGTGCCCGAGGGGGCCTGGCCCTAAACAGCAGCTGCTCCTCTGGAATGGCAGGTGCTGCAAGCAGCTCGCAAAGAAGTAAAAGATGACTGAAGCTTTTAAGGTAGCGTTCCTTATTTAGCTCTGTATAGTGTACATTTTATTATGCCACATGGTTAGGCTCTAATTTAAGGAAGGAAACAGTTGTCTTAACACCCTCTATGGCTGGAGAAGGTAGTATTTCAGTGGATTTGTAGAGCTAGACTTATTTTCAAAGCCCCTAACATGCCATCTCATTTCTGACCTCTCTGGCAAAAAGGTCTCCTGTGCTGCTGCTTTTACCACTAAACCATCATTTGGAAACCACTGATCTGTTTAAATATTGAATGATACTGTTTGGGATTGAATTAATTCCTGGGATGAGCATCCTGCAATGGGATTGGCTTTCTCATGTGTGACTACTGATGCTGGAAGCAGTAGAATGGCTGCCATGTTTTATTTTTTCTTTTAAGTCAAGACAGACTGGCATGAGAAGGAAATGTTGCTTGAGGTGTTTTCTCAGGTACTCTCAGATGTGTAGAAGAGCTGGTCAGTTCTGCATATGTCAAAAGTCCTTGAGACTAAATACCTTTTCAGTGTCAAAAAAATGTTTTTGAGCATGTGGTTAATTTTTATTCGCGCAGTATAAACACTGACCTTGATTTGTTGTTGCTCTGTTGGCTTAGAGTTAAGAAAATCCCACATGACAAACTGGGTAATAAATTTGATTCATGGGCTGTTTTGAGAAGCTGCTGTCATCATGAAGTTGTAAGTCCAAAATAATGTGGGAAGCATTAAAAAGGCCTTTTTACTCTGGTGTATCAAGATCTGAGGCCAGCTATTACACAAGATGTAAAGATATTTGCAGATGTTGGTGACTCAGATCACACAATCTGAGATGGGATTTAACTGCCAGCCTAATGACAGTGGACTGCATTAATCCAAGCAGACTGTAATTCTTCTGGCTGTTAAAGTGTGAGAGGGAATAGTGACATGATTTGAAGTCATGGTAGATGCCACCCGTACAATCTTCATTAATTGGGTTTGCCTTCTTTGGGGCGAGTGGTAGAGTCCCTTTCAAATTAACCACGGTGGTTTTCTTCTGGTTCATAAGGCTTGTGATTATCTTTCATCTAAAATAAGTTAAATGATTATACTGATACTCTCACTAGCTTCTTTATTACAGACTCCTCTGACAAGTGGTGGAGAAATGGGGAATTCTGTAAGTCAGGGAACTGATAAGTCAGCTGTGGTTTGTTTTTTTGGGTTTTGTTTTTTTTTTTGGTCACAACTTTTAAGGAACTTCAGATGCTTTCAGTCCCTCTGCCAGATCTGGTGGGTTTTTACCGTTTATTTCCTAATAATTTTTAAATGTTTTTCTTGCTTTGGCTGCTCTGTGTGTGTGTTCTGGAGGATCTGGGTGGGACCCACTCGGCTTAAATCATTCTTTCCAAATTGTTTGGGCTCTCCTTGATGCACTAAATCGAACCACTGGTGACAGTTGTTGACAACACAGGGTGCAGCTGAACCAGAGCAGGGGATGTCTCTCCTTACAAGTGTAGACAAAGGAAATTGCCTTTGGCTTCACCCGTTTGTCAGCAATGATTTAGTTCTGCCTGGTACACAAAGGTTTGACCCTTAGTAAAGTGTAAAAACGAAAGAGAAAATCAACTGTATTGTGAAAAGCAGAGTGTGTGCATGAGCTGGGACAGTAAATTCCTTTATCCTCATTTTGTTGGCCAGTATTTCCCTTTCCTTAACACTAAGTACTGAAGTGTTTTTCTTCTGATAACAGACTTGTCAAGGGACTGCTGTTTTTGACTTTCTACAAAATGTTGGTGAGCTTCAGTCTCTGATTTTGTACCATTTGTCTGAGGTATGTTCACTTCTCAGACTAACTATACTCAGTGAGTAATAGTCCTGCTGTATAATATGCTACATTCATACTGCCTACAGCCAGTTTTTTTAGTCTTTCCTTGACAAAATGTCCCAGAGCAAATATCTTTTGTTCATTGTCTGTGTTGCCAGGAAAGAAGTTTCCTGGATTCTGTCAAAGCTCAGAAGTACTGCTGTAAATTAATTGGTCCTCAAAAACTCAGAATTGATGGTGGTGGCTTGCAAATCAGCACACAGTCTGAATTACAATGGTTCTTAATAGGAAAGAGAATGAGCTAAGGAAACGAACCCCACTTGCATGACAGTAGTGACTGCAGATGTGAGCAGACCCAGCTGTGCGTTCCGTACCTTCAGGGAGCAGTACAGTCTAGCTTTGCTCTCCATCCTATTTCCCAGTTTAGCCAGAATTTATTTGCCATATTGGCTGGCTCCATATCTGCTCCTAAATGTAGAACCTGTGCAGCTTCAAGGTGACTGTGACTGTTCTGTCTCAAGCAGAAATACATTTATCCAAGCAATTCCTTGAAGGGGAAAGAATTGAAGATGTGATTGAAGGTGGTTGACTCAGGTGCCTTTTTTCAGCAGTTGTTCATACCAGAATGAGTTTTGGTTTTGGAAGGGAGTGATTTACTTATGACAAGAGGTTTTGTCTTCACTGTCAAGGGAAAAAAAGGAGGATGTGCTTGCATCTTTTTAGGGAAAATATTACCGATTTGCATTGTAACTCGTTTGAAGCTTTGAGGAACTCCAGCTGCTGTGGGTTCACCAGGAGTGTCTGCCTTAGTTTTGTGATCTGCAAAACAGAGGGTTTCTGACAAGATCAGTTTGAAGGCAAACGTTGACCAGGTCTAAAGATACGACTGGGGGGAAAGCAGCAAACAAGTGGGGAGAGGACGACTTTACATTAAGTCCTTACCAGTGTGCACAAGGTAATAAGCTTCTCAAAAAGCACATCTTACAAAATATCTGAAGGTAAGCATCCAAAAATTACTAGTCACACATGAAAATTGAGGCCTGTCTTCTTTCTATGAAAGCAAAAGGGAAACTGAAAGACTTCTTATCAGACTTCGAGCATTGTCAAAGGGGTTGTGCTTTTGAAATGTCAGATGTACCCTTAAAGGCGAATCTAGTTCCTAGATACACTGTGCTTAAAATGTATTTGAAAATGGGTTACTGGGAGGGCTGAAGTGCTTTGCTTTGAAAACAAATGTTAATGCAGTGTTATTTGTAGCTTTTATTACCACAGGAATCCCAGACTGCCAATAATTTTGAAAACAGAGCAAGTTTTACAATGCAAGATGAAATTTTGAATGTCTCACGTCTAAGCTGGCATGCATCTGTGGGGGGGGGGAGTTGGGAGAAACCCCCTGCATTTTCAAATATAATAAATACTACTTTTATATTCACAGTAGTTAAATAAATTTTGTCCAGGCAGGCATTAATATCAGTAACTGGTTTGCCATGCAGCAAATTGCAGTTTATAGCTTGTTTTGTACCTATAAATTCTTCTATGGGAATAGCTCATTATTTTGAATAAATACTCCAGAATGGCATGTATATGAATTCCATTGTTTCAGTTTCTTTTTGGTTTTTGGTTTTGTCTTGTTTTGTTTTTGGTTTTTTTTGGTTTGTTTTTGGTTTTTTTTTGGTTTTTTTGTTTTTACTTTACCACCTTGCTGCAAAAACATAAATGTAATGGGCTTCTCTAGTATTAAATTGTCCAGAAATACATCCCTTAATATTTGGCAAATAAATAACTTTTGCAGCCACACAAACACAACGCAACATCACATCTCCTGATATATTTCAACTTTTTAAAATTGTGAGCAGAAGTTCAGTCATTATTTCCTGTAAGCAGCAAGTCTAATGCATTTGACAAATCACTTTTATACACAAGCATTATATACAGACATGCTATAGCTTATCTCATGCATTTAAGACTCATAAATTGTAATTCAGCCATTCACGTCACTGCGTGTGCCCAACAATTTGGGGATTTAGGGATTTCAGTTTGTCTTTTTTGTGAATGCTGTGTGGCCTTTTGACCTTTATCTGCTGTTACGTTGTATCTGTGACATAAAGTGGTTTTTTATCGCGGACACTCCATCATCTTATGGCAAAACCTGCTGGGGAATGTGGTGTGCAGAAGTCATGGACATGGTTTTGTTCAGGGAAGGATGAGCTTGCTGTGGGCACAGCCCGTGGCTTTAAACCCTTCTCCATAGGGGTGGAGGGCTGGCTGTGGTAGGGAGAGCTTGTAGCAGTCTGATGTTCCCTTCTGGAAATTTAAGGGCAAGGTCCCTTGAGGTGGTGATAAAGGGAAAAGCTGTCCTAAGTGCAGGAAACTGTTCCATCACCAGGAATGAATGAGACCTGGGCCAGGAACTTTGGCAGGATGTTGCCTGGCTGGGGACTGTGTCAGCCAAAGCTGCAGTGAGACTCAAAGTGCACTTCTGCTGCAAGCACACAGAGCTTCTACTGTGTGGAGCACCACAGGCACTTCTCCTAACTCAGTTCTTCCATGGCAGAAAGATCCGAAATGCCTGGGATTCATCCCGTGCTCCAGTCAGAGCTAAGCAGTGTCCCTTCAGGTAATGGACTCGAAGGGGAAGTTTCAATGAGGTGTTTTTTGCCTGGGCTTTCGTTTGGTTTGTTTCAGGACTCTGCTGAGTGAGGTGTTTATTGCCATTCCTCTTAGTTATGGTTTCCCTGTGTAGGTGGTGTGAGACCTGAGTTTCCAAGACTGTGAAATCTGTTTTCAGCAGACATGCCCTGAGAATGATGCACCTTCTGAGTAAACTAAATTAGGCTAGCGAAAGATGAGTGGCCTTACTGACTCTAAAATGCATCTTCAGCTTCAGGCCTTTGCTTTATGGCCCGTATGGATCAGCCCATGAAGTTACCTTTCAGCCCATTAAAGGGGAGGGCTCAGGGAATCAAAAGGAAGCCTGTTAAAAGAAGCCTGGCAAAAGTGAAAATGGAGCTGTATTTAGGTTTGGCACAACATATAAAGATGTTCTAGATGAGGCTGTGTTAACTTGCAAGCAAAATTGAGCCTTTTGGTTCACAGACTTAAATTACCAATGCCCCAAATCCAGGGAAAAGGGCCTGAGAACTCCTTGTGATATAATATTTCTGAAAAGGGGAAGAACCTCAGTTGAAATGCCACTTGTATTTTCAAGGGATTTAATGCCACACTACCTTTTATAAAAAAAGCTAGGAGACATAGTGCTCTGTAAGAATTCAATACCTTAAATTTAGTCTTTGGCATCTTGGAAGTTGATAGATGAGGACTGTGTAGATATATCCAGCTCTTTATTCCTCCTCTCATTAGCAATGAAGTGTTGTTTATAAAGACTGGAATCTCAACAGGCACCATCATGCAGAAGTAAATGCACAGGATTATTAAGCTGGAAACATGTTAATCTTCATGTCCTTTAGTTGATCTTGCTCATTTTTCTCCAGTCTGATGTGCAAGTAGCTTAAATACCTAAGTGGTGGGATGGTGTCTTAACCAGCCAGCACCAAAATGTGAAAATGCTCCTGGAAAGGCTTCACAATTGTTACTTTAATATAGAGAATTAATGTCTTGCAGTGTATGCTTGAGGCAGATGGCCAGTGCTCTGTTGTACATGAACTTTTTGAAGGGATCTAGCAGTTATGAAGGAAGAGGAAAGATTGTTTGCACTGGTGACAGTCTGGAATCTGTTTTGCTGATGGGCACTGCTTTGTGTGGTGTCATAAAAAAGACCGGTCCCTTGCTTCTAGAATATATGTGTGTAATGAGTTCCAGAAGTTTCCAGCATGTTCCTTTTCTTGTGCTTTGTTTTCTCTTGTGCTTTATGGCCTTTTGAGAAAAGATCTAAACTGGAATACTTTCCACAACTGAATTTCCAAGGAAGAAAATTAAGCTTGAACAAGGGTCTGGCAATCAGAAAGGTTTGTATTATTATAGAGCTTAGGTGCTTAAGAAACTGGCACTGAAGATCCCAAGTCTAGCATGCAAAGCCTTTTAGTAACACCTTCACTGGGATTAGTGCACGGAGCTTATGATCATCAGGTACCAGAAGAAGTACAATTCAGTTCCTTCTCGCAGCTTGCTTAAGCTAGGAAATTTGATTTCTTATTTTAGCCTTGTTTTTCCAGGTGGAAAAAAGCCTCCAACAACACCCTGCTCCAACACTGCAGAACTTCAGATAGGAATAAGGAGTGCTAGATTTCATTACAGAATTAGCAGACTTGATGTTGGATTTGAGCATGACATGGATTTAAGACCGGAAGAAAGCAAGTGTCAGCCTGGGGTGTATCACAGCTTGTACTTCCAGGAGAAATGAGAGTATGCTCATTGTCTCGCACAGAGCTGAGGCATCTGATCTGGCACACTGTGTGCAGCTCTCATAATGCTCAAGGAAGGAGAGTTCATAACACAAGAAAAGGGCTGTAAGGATGTGTGGGGAGTAGAGAACCTTGGGGAGGAAACTGGAAAAGCTTTGCTTGTTTGGCTTAGTCAAATGAAGAGAGATAATGATTTCTCGCTCTAAGTCAGTTTGGCTTTAGTGTAGATTAAAAATGGCCTTCTCCCTCCCTGAAGGATTGTGTTGTTATAAGAAAAGTCAATTTACAAGCTTTCATTCTTAACTATTACCTCCTTATTCAGTGTTGAATTGAAATTTTCAAGGTGCCAGCTCTGCCCTGAAGTGAGAATTGGGGTGGGGTGTGGAGGTGCCAGGAATATTGGCTAGAAGTTTTCAGCAGTTTAATGTTCGTTTCAGACAGGTTAGCCAGCCTTACTTGCAAATATTTGGAGTTGCACTGATGACTTAAATATGGTAGTTGGTAGACTTGAGGGAGCAGGGTGGACCTTTAGCAGTCCCATAATTAGCATTCTAGTAATAATCAGATATGATCTGCAGAGATGACTTCATGTTGAAAGCATTACAAAGCCTTAGTGCAAGTAATCTGCCCATCTCGCTTCTTATGAAGGGCAGGGTTTCCTAAATGTTTCTGTGCCACTGGGGCATGAATGCCTCTACATGAGAACATTTATTAGCCATTATTGCAACACTGCTCTGAGGTATGAAACATACAATTTACTGTTAATTAATTCATGTGGACATTGCTCCTGACTGGGTGCGTCATCTACCTCTAGAAGCCTGGATGAATTGTAATCATGTGTATGAACTGTGCCAAAACTGTAGTGAAATGGACAAAAAATAAGACTTTGAATTTTTTTATTTAACTGGAACAGCAAGTGATGCATTTGAAGAGCGGCTACTGGGACTGGCTGCAAATCGTCTAAAAGACAAAATCCCGAATCAGATGAATTCCAGCTGAAAAAGAACTGCTCAGGTAGCAGTTGTAAAAGAAATCAGCAGTAACAGCAGTATATGGTAAAGAATTTATAGGAGTTTTTAAGGTCAGAAGGGATTCTTGGGTCATAGCTTTTCTTTTTATCTAATCCAGTCCATGGAGTTTAATTCTTACTTATGCCTGACCTAAGGCTACACAGAAACCAAATATGAACTACTTACTTTTCAATTATAAATTCTCCTGCGAGATCATAGTACAAATTTTCAAATGCCTTCTTGCATTTGATCAATGTATTCTAGAGATCTGTTAGTAGACATAAAAAAGAAGAAAGAAGTACTCAGCTTTCTGTGAATCTTGAGGCTGCTGCAGCTGGATACAATAAAAATGAATGCTCAGAGTGGATCAGAGCTGGCACTACAGACACACTGAACGTTTGTGTGAATCACTGATCTCTGATGGTTTGTACTCATTACTGTATTTTGAACAATAGTCTATAGCCTCAAGGGCTTGGTCTGTAAATGATGTACAGTGCTCAAGATTTCCTTGAGGCTTTCCTGAAGCCAAAGATTTACTATCGAGATGTTGTGACCTCCAGAAAATTGCTGGGACATCTGAGCTTCAATGCTGTGGAAGTGTGGTGGAGTCAGCCTTGAAAGTCTCTCTTCTGGGAATGAAGGAGTAGATTCTTCCCTTAGCATCACTGGGG
This sequence comes from Picathartes gymnocephalus, assembly GCA_013390045.1. Taxonomy (NCBI): domain Eukaryota; kingdom Metazoa; phylum Chordata; class Aves; order Passeriformes; family Picathartidae; genus Picathartes; species Picathartes gymnocephalus. Next base: position 231,238 of record WEKY01016266.1, read on the forward strand.
TGTACTTGGTTCATTTGATGTGCTTTTCAAACATGGAAGCACTGATGTAAAGCTACAAATAGATATTTCAGGAGTTTTTGAGGTTATCAGGGACTGACTTTATTAGAACTGACATGCCTTGGAGTTTCCCTGGTGAAGGGAAGTTGATTTGGACTTTCGTATGAGAAATGTGGCTGGCAGGAAAAGAGCAAAAGCTTCACCAGGGCTCTCAGGTGTGCAGAAATCCCCAGTTCCTGACTGCTGGGCTCATGTCCCAGCACATCTAACACTTCAGCCTCCTTGCATGTATCCAAGGCACGTGCAGAGCACATGGAGGGAGGTCTGGTGCACCCAGATGTGTTGGACTGGCAGTGGGGGTGTGTCAGTGTGCGTGAACCCAGCTTTGTCTGCAGTTCCCCAGAGAAGACGAGGGAGTCTTAGACAATCCTTTTAGCACTTCACACGCAGTAGGAAATAGTTAAAACTCAGCTCATTTGCATTCTGTGAGAACAGATTTTTTAGACCATTTTCTACTTAAATATAATTTTCTTCTGGTGTGTCTAACCATGACTAAACACAGCAATATCATTTCCTTTTGAAAGACTTCTGTAGGGCATGTGGAAAAGAAGACCTACAGCTATCAGGTCCCATCTGTGAAGCTGAGAATAAATAGCAGATGGCTTGCAAATGTAATGATGCTGACTATTTTCACTCTGAAATGAGAATGGTGGTGTTTCCTGAGAAACATCTCATTAGTGATAGTGGTCGTCTCTTTTCAAATCAAATCTTATTTGTGATGGGAAAACCAACTTGCTTAAGGTAGTCATTCTGACGTGTTGAAAGTACAAAACTGAAATTTATTATAAAATAACCTCCTACAGATAAATAACATTTGTAAGTGCTGTTGTCCCATAACATTCAAGCTCTGGCTGGGTGTAGCAGCCTAAAATCAGGAAACGAGGAAATGGAAGGTTGTGTTTTCTAGCAGAATTATTAGGTAGCCTGAAATAAGAGTTGTGCAAGTTATCATTTAGGCAGTAGATCTGTAACAGATACATATTTTTTCTTTTCCAGGAACAGCTAATTGAAGACAGATCAGGAATGTGTTATTAATTCCTGTAGAATTGTATTCCACAAAAGAGAGGTTTTATGAGAACATAGCACACACAGGTGCAATAATCTTTTTTGGGTGGGGTATTTGTATTTATTTTTCTTAAACTTCATTATTTAGAATAGGTATGGAAGCATTTCTAATGCTCAGGATGTAACTTAACGTTTTTAACCATAATAAATTTTAGAGGTGGCATCTTAGATAGATTTAAATTTTTCTACAAAAGCAGCAAATGGAAGCTCTAAAAAGGAGTTCCTATTAATCAAAGACAATGAGCTAGAAATTACTATGACCTTCTCTTGGTGACAATTTAGAAAGCTGACTGGTAAAATCGGATCTTTTTGGTTTTTTTTCCTTTCTGCTTTTTCAAGAAGCTTGTGCGTTTAAGTCTGATACAGCCACAGCAAGCACTGAGTTAGAACCCAGGATCACGTGCAGGGGCAGAGATGGTGCTTTTTATCGTGTGATCCTGCTGGTTTGTGACTGTCAGGCTGGCAGCTAGGCCAGCTCATGGGCCAGAAGACCAAACCTCTGAAGAAGAGAGGGGCTGGGAAGACTCAGTTTATTTTGAGGACTTAGGTGCAGAGCTAAGCTTGTGATTATTCAGCTCCTTTGAAGGAGGAGGATGTGACTGCTGCTTTGCAGTGCCCTGAGCTGTAGTTGCTTATGTGAATAGTTTAGCTGTTTTGAAAGACAAAGATGATGGGTATCTGTGGTGTTGAGGAAAATACAAGTAAAGACAGACCAGTAGAATGGGACTGTGACAGGAGATGTGTCCAAACTGGAGAGCTGGCTGTCAGGTTTTGCTGCCCATCTTCTGCCACCTCTGTGAAGTGGGGCCCTGCCTTTTTAAAACGCTTGGGAGTCTGTGGGTTCAGTAGGTCTGGGCAAGAGGTAGGTATTGTTTCTGTCGTAGCATTGGGGCTCTTTTTTAGCACCAGTCAGTGACAGCAGCCATAACTTAACCTTGGGGGCCTGCCAGTTGGCAGAGGGATGCTGGTGGCTCTCAGGCTAGGAGGGCTCCGGTTGGAGCTGGGAGGGAGGTGTGGGCTGAGGAGGCCACACCGTGTGGGAGTGACAAACACATCCTGTCCAGTAACACAATAGGCAGGGAAAGACTGACATAAAGGTGGAAAAGCTTATTCCAAGAACAAACATTCTTATTCTTTGGAATTCTGAATCCTTTCATGTGTCCTAAGGCCTCCCAAAATAAGCTGCTGCATCTGTAAGATCAAGATTTAATTATTTTATGTTGATACACGTTATCATGTATCTACTATAGTACTAAGGGGCTAAGTATGGGTTTAATTTAAGAGTAAGGGCCTTGATGTACCTATTAATACTGCTATAATTCAGTTCCACAGCCAGTTAAAATGGTTACTCTTCGTTCTCTTAACTTGACTGTGATCTGTGCAATGCTTAGACAGAATAACCCTTAGCAATTATTTACAGCAACAACAGATCACGGAGGGAGAAAAGGGAGTATTTTGGCATGGGATTCGATCTTAGATGTGATAAGGAAAACTTAAGCACAAGCTTTAGTTGTTTAGCTGGCAGTGGGGCAGAGGAAGTGTACAGCTCTGTGAGAGCTGTACTCATGGCTGAAGCTGAAGAGAAGGGTGTGGGGTCCATGGCTGGGCATCTCTGTTTTGTACCCTGGCACAGAAGCTGCCCAGTTTATCACTTACCAGTGTGTGCTGAGTGGGAGAAACAGAGGATGTTCCCAGCATCAGGAAGTCATCACGGTCTATTGTGCTGACTTTGCGTGACATTATCAAAGAGAGAGGGGAAGAGAAAAAAAAAGCCATTCATTGAGCACATTTGTTTTCAGGCAGTACAGAAAGAGGAGCTGTCTTCAGTTTTAAGTGTGTTGATTGAAAAGTATTTTCACACCAGCACATCATGACTAATATTCCATGCAGTCATGTTCCCGCCTGCCACTTTCTGATGTGGTTTGTCTGCAGCTGCAGGAAGATGTTCTTTTAACCCCTGTCAAGCACCTGACAACGTGAAGGAAAGGCTGCTTGTGCTCAGAGTGCTGTTCTAGCAAAAGAACTTTCTGGAATAACGATTGCACCTTAAGAGCATTTTGAGAGAGAGTGTTTTGGAAGGACTGCCATAGGGGATGGGAGCTGAGAGGAAATTGTTGGGACAGAAGGACACAGGACAAATGTATGTCTGGCTGAGCTCTTGAAGGCTGTTACTAAATGTGGGGGGAAACAAAAACATCTTCTTGCCTTATTGGCATTTTAGGAGGGACTGGAGAAGCTGGGAATGTCTGAACATCCTCTTACGAGATGTATTTGTTATGAAAGTCAGCATTGCCTCTCTAGAAATTTGATTCAAAGTTTAATGAACTTCTGATTGCATTTGCATGTTCTGCAACCAGGGAAAATGTGTCTAGCTGCAGTTTTCAGTCTCTCAGTCATTGAACTAACAAGATGTGACCTCTGTTTCTGAGAACTCAGGACACTCACATGCCTGTGACAGGGGTGCTATAAAACCCTGTCAGGTAAGAAGTGTGTGTTTGTGTGTGTGTGTATATATATGGGCACTGGTTTGTTTACAGTGTGGTCTCTTGAAGAGAATTGGGCAGTGGCCAGTGCTGACCTCAGTCTTTTTGTGGGCTAAATTAATGTCTTTATTCTGCTTGGCAGTGTGGGCCAAGAAGAATTTTTAAATGAATGCAAGAATTTATGGTGTGCAAGATGTCTGACAGTATCCTCAGTTGTTTTTGTGTTTCATCAGTGTGGTGTTACAAATGGGCCTGTGTAATGCAGAGGAGACTCAGGGCTGACAATGTGAATGGTGTAGTAGGAGGGGCTGTGCTGGGGCTCTTTTAAGTGAGGAAATATCTATCTTGCAGTGTTGTTGGAAGTAATTATTAATCGGTTCTCATTTGACGAAAGAAAAGCCCAGTAGATGTCATTTCATGTTTAAATGTGAAGCTGAGTGTCCTGCTGATCATAATCCACAGAGGAGGCATGAGCTTTGAAACAGAAACGGACACGAACTGTGAATGTCACTGGCTATACCAAAAACGTGTCACACTGGAGGGTGCATTCTAGACTTGGCCATTTTTATGATCCTATGCTTCTGAAAGAAAAACTGAAGAAAGTCCTCCATCCTTTCTGATGTAGGGAGAAAGATCCTGTCTTCCACTCTGAGCATGTCTAGCCTCAGGTGTGCTGCTTTGACAGGAGGAATGATTTTTGGAAGGAAATAACATATTCATTAGGAGCTCTCACCCCTTCGTTGAGAACACATCAGCTCCAGATGGGGCAGAAGTTCTTGCTTTGATGAGAATTAGGACTCTGACCTCACATACTGGGCTCTGCCTCTGCTTTGTTCTGTTGCTTCTTAACAGGCTTCAAGTCCAGTCTTTTAACTCTGCAGAAACTCTCCTGTACCACTAAGCTGGGGCCAGTCGTAGCTTACTGAGTGGTGATGCTTGAAGGACAGATTGGTGATGGTGAGGTTGTCAGGGGCTGGTGACAATGCTGCTTCACATCTGTCATATCTTATGGGTTCAGGGTGAGGGGGAGTTGTCTGCAGCTCTGGTGGCCTGGCCTTGTAGGAAGCTTGAAGCAACCAGAGCAAAAACAATGACTCAAATAAACACTCTCAGATGGCTGTAGGACAGTGAAGAACTACTGGCTCTGGGGTGTCTTGCTGGGCTTCCCAGAGACCTTCACAGACTGGGATGGGCAAGAAGGCTGAGACTTGAATGTTTGCCAGATGAGAATGTGGCAGGGCTTTGTGTCAGGGACGTGGGAGCCGATGGAAACTGTTCAGGGAAGGCAAATTCACTCACTGACCCTTGAGGGTGTCTTGGACTGCCTTGGCTGTAAGCAAGGGAGCAGACTCTACCTCAACTCCCCTTCTGCAGATGCTTTTTATTGCTTCTGTATGAAATTAAATAGATAGGAATGAAGTGGATTCTTACACATGTTCCCTGCTCATTATGGATTCCTGCAGGCCAGTGTTAGTCTCTGTGGTGGGTAAATGGGGCTGGCCCTCAGAGTCTCAAGGCCCTGTCTGAATGCCAGAGGAATGGGGCTGCATGCCAGGAGAGGTAAAAGCACAAGGTCTGGCACTGGAGGAGCTCGCTTGGAGGGGGAGGAGGCAGGAAGGATGCAAGTGTGTACTTAGGCCTGCTTCAAGGAAAGCTGAGAGAGACATTGCCATTTATCTACAGGAATTAACACGTAGTTGCCTTTTTTCTGATAGTTAAAAAGACCAGGTTCAGACTGAGTAAAAACTGACCTTTCCTCACAATTGCTCCACGTCAGTTCTCCCTGTCGTGTCTCTGTCTGTGCAGCTGCTGTGGCCTCTCTCAGCAGGCAGACTTGGATGGTAGGTGTAAGGAAACCATAGGAAACACTCACTTCCAGCCTTTCTCTTTTTTGTGAGGCAGCTTTTTTTTATGGCTGTTGTGAATGTGTCCAACGGTAGCAAAGAGCTTGGGAGGCCACTCTGCATTTCTTCTTCCTGTTGCAAGTCAGCATCAGCTTCTCCCCACGTTCCCCGCCAGTAAGTGGATGTTACTCATACTTACACAAGGGGCCTAAAAGTCAGCAGATGGAAATTACTGGAATGGAGAGAAAGGGGGGCCTTGGGTGTTTTTTGCTTGAAAGCCTGGTAGGTGCAAGCTTTGCTTCTTGCACAGTGCTGTGAGGCCATGTGGAGAACCTGCCAGTGGAGGAGAACTTTAAAACCAGAGGAGGTTTCTGCCTGAGTCCCTGCACTGCTCCGTTTAATGAGGCGTGCTGGCTTTTGGCAGGTTTCCCACTGGCTGCCCCTCCGGGCCACTGTCTCTCATTAGGTAGGATGTTTTTAGGCACTGGATTGAACTTGCTGGTTGGTGGTGGTCTGCTTTTTACACACTCCTCTTTACAGAGCTAGCGCCAAGCTACTAAATTATTAAGCTGGGGTTTTAATAGAAACCCCTGTGTAGGCTTAAATTGTTTCCACTCTATTTGGAGTTTCCTGATCTGCTGGTTTTTATTTTGTCCCGTGCATGAAGGCATGGAGGAGGGAATTCACAGGAAAGCACAAAGGCAAAGAGGAATAATTCAGCCTGAGAGCAGTAGAAAGTACAGGCAAAAGAAAAGGTCAGTTGGTACCATATCCAGCTCTGATGGAGGTAATGAGGGGGGAAATGCCCCCTTATCCCCATGACAGTTCAGCAGAAACTGGTGTGTTTGTTTTCAATGCTGTTTGTAACTTAGGTTCCTCAATAAAATATTTCCTTGCCTGACTATTTTTGACTTGACCTCTTCCCCAGGGCTTGAAAGATACGTTTGTCAGCACATACAGCTACACCAGTTCATGCCCAGTGTCAGACCCTGCTGCCACCAGTGGAATGGCAGAGTTCTTTCTGCTGGGACCTCCCTTCTCAGCGGGGCCTTCCAGTGTTGCACCATTTCCACCCAGTCCTCCCTTGCTGCAGGCTCTCCCCTACAGACCTCCAGCACTGGGCACGGGGTCAGGATTGCACCTGCCTGTTCACTGCTCTGTGAGTCAGGTCAGGTCAGCACCTGGTGTTTTCTTAGCACTGCACTGATAAATGTGTGTTGTCCCTGGTGACAGGTACGGTCACTGTCCCCCACTGGATGGGCTGGCTCTGTCACACAGTTCAGGGGAGGGATGTTGTTTGAACCTGCGCTTCTTGATAGACCAGGAGTTCTCAGCATTGATTCCCTGAGGCTGCTTCATCGTGAGCAGTGACCTCCTTCTTCTGGGAATAATTAGATGGGAAAGGTTTGGGAAAACAGTGGTAAGAGGTAGCCATGGGCTAAAACTGCTCAGTGTGTGTCCTCTCCTGCCCTTCACTCACAGCCTCTGTGGGCTTGTGCTCAGTCCCAAGCCAGGGGACTGCTTTCCACAAAGACATCCCAGTTGGAAGAGCCAGTGCACTGGAGTCACTGGGGTTGTTGAATACAGCTACAGTGAGCCAGAGCTACTGAGCTTTGAGTGTGCACTTGAGGGCTTGGAGCAGCCCTGGCACTGAGCTCTTGGAACATGTGGTACATATCTTAGGATATGTAAAACAGCTTAAACCATCTGACTGGCCTGGTGTGTAAGGTACTGGCAGCTACTGGCTGAATCCTGCCTGGAGATTGCAGGTCTGGCTGGACAGAAAAGTGGGCTGTGAATTAAAAAGGCTGCCTTCATCACTCAGTGGCAGGAACAGCACTGCAGTTCCTGTCATTGTCATCATGCTTGAGCCATGTTTGGGTACTGACTGTGTTTAATTGCATGGCTAATTTACTTAATGTCTCTCCTGGGGTCACTTATAACACTCTTATTTTTGGGTTTCAGGGAAATTAGGGACACTAGCAATCCATTGTGGTTCTCTCAAGGCAGGAGTTTTCCAGATGACGATGGTAATAACAGCTGTGGCTTAGTTGCAGAGTAACCTAGCTAAACTGAGAGAAATTAGCACTGGCAACTGTTGTAGGGCTTAACACTTGCAAGTGAATGATCTCCAGTGGAAATATAGTTCAGGTGTAGGCAGAGGCCACAGGTTCCCTGGGTTTGGATAACTTGGAGGATGTGTGTATTGGTTTATTGGGAAATCCCTGGCAGCACTTGTTGGCTTTCAGTCCTGCAAATGAAGAATTTTCTGATCAGATATTTAGGTATTTGGGCAGAGAACTGAGGTGATCGTATGTTCTCCCTGGTATACAGCTATGAATCATCCCATTCCATGACAAACTGGTTATGTACCTTCCGAGGAGCTCCTCTGTACCTGTCTGTTACCTCCTGTTAGTGGGGCATCCAAGATGTTCGCTTTTGGGAAGGATGGTGTGCTGAAAGGTCTGCAGCACCAGCTGGCCTAATGAGCCTTGCTCTTCTTGTTGTTTTTACCCAGATGGACCTCTCTGTGGAAACTCTTTACAGCCTCATGCAGGAGCGCCAGAAGAAGTACGCCAAGTATGCGGAGCAGATCCAGAAGGTCAACGAGATGTCTGCCATCCTGCGGCGGATCCAGATGGGCATCGACCAGACGGTGCCGCTGATGGAGCGGCTGAACAGCCTCCTGCCAGAGGGGGAGCGGCTGGAGCCCTTCTCCATGAAACCCGACCGGGAGCTGAGGTCGTAGCGCTCGGGCAGCTCCCCCTCCTCACCTTCCCCGTGCCACGCTGGGCATGGCCGCACTCCCCGCAGGCTGCGCTGGCAGGTGTTTGGGGCTGCTGCCGGACTCTGTGCCAGGGCACCGCAGGGAGAGTGGCGTCAGCTGCCAGAGCTGCACGGCCAGGAGTCCAGGAGCTCCCCGGAGGAGATGATTTACCATTCTCTGATCTCCCTCCTCTTGCCCTCCTGTCTCCTTTGCCAGTACACCGCCTGTGCAGACACATTCGTTTCATTGCTGTGACTAGTTGGGGTTTACAGAGGAGGAATTTCCTTTCATCTGATTTATTTCATTTTTTTTTTACTAAAAAATTTCAAAGGGATAATGGGGTGTGACAAACCCTCTAATATGGTTTTTGTGCCACTGGGGTTTAGACAATTAGGTGACTGGAAGGTATTTCTGAGATCCCCTGGCCTTGGAAATATGTGTGTTTTATAGGTGCAAGTGTGGGAGCCGGGAACTGGCTTATTAAAATCTGGCCATTATCATAATTAACGTGGTTTGCACAGCAGGGTTTTGGCATGTCCTTGAGGCTCCTGTTTCTATGGGCTCACTAATTTATGAGGCTGTAAAGGAGAAGCTGTTCTAGATATGCATGTCTGTTAATGTAAAGCAAACCTTAGTGTTCCTCGCCCTGGCAGTGTCCCCATGCCCCAGCTGGTGGCATTTCGTGTTCCTCTGACAGACACCGGTACCAACCTGCTCACTTTGCATCCTGAAGTTGGACACAAGGTGTCTTTTTTTATTGGGACACTTGAGTTATCTTGGTGCTGTCTTTTTTACCAGTGGGGTGCAGCTGCTTCCTCAAGTGTGTGAGAGTGGAGGGGAGAGACACGAGAAGTCCTCTGGCTCTTTGTGTTGGTTTAGCTGCCCTTGTGCCGGGAGCTGGCGCTGGCACGCTGCTAAATGACTGAAACCGTGGGGCCCTTCTCAGCCACCTGCTCCAAAGGCAGTGGGATGTCCTTGCCTCCTCCCAGGCGAGCCAAGGCTGAGGAGCCCATGAACACCAGGGGTTGTTGTATGTCAGGAGCGCAGTTCCAGTGGTGAGGACAGTCAGGGACAACCCAGCTTCCAGTACAGCACAAGGCAGGGTCACTTGCCAAAGGCAAATTGCTTCGATACGTCTTAGTACTTGAGAGCATTTATTCAGCAAAAGATTGTCTCTGAGCATTTGGAAGTAAGAGTGCAGTAGGTTTTTGGTTGTAATAATTATTGCCTGGTGGCAAGAAGCAACAGGCTGTTCTCTTGTTGCATTCTCAGAGGCCACGTAGCGTGAATTTTTGTCATGCAGACTGCAGCCAACTTAGATATGCATTTGAATCACAGTGCTGGTTGGATCCCAGGGCCTGCTGAACACTATCTAGATGCAGAGTCCTGTAGAAATGAAGCCCCCTGGAATAATGCCCTGGGAAGAGGGACTGACTGCTTCAGGGAGGGCAGGGAACTCAGCAGGGGGTTTTTTAGCAAAGGCAGCAGAGTGGGTCTCCTTGCCTGCTGCTCCCACCCCAGAGGTTTTACACAGTTGTACGTACATAGGCATATGCTGTGTGTTGCCCAGGATGACACATCAGAATTCTGTCCTTGTTCAAGCTTCCTGCCATGTTTTACACTTGGTTTGTTAAAAGCTTACATGAGACTTAACCCAGGAAAAGCTGCTTGTCATGGCCATGTCCTTGTGGGTCCTCATGGTCCTCATCATGGAACATGTCTCTGCCTCCCACCATCAGACATACAAGAATATTAAGCTGCTTTAAATAGTGGCTGCAGCCATTTTTGTCCTCTTTGTCCAGATGATGCTGTCTGGATGTTTAAAATGTGCGACATTCAGCTGTCTGCCAGACGGGATCAGCAGTGTCCCACACCCTGGTGTGCTGGAAGCCTGTGGCAGTGGGAAGATCCTGATACTGGATTCCAAGGCAGATGCTCTCTCCTGTAAGACACTGCTCTGAGGCTTGTAGACATTTGGCCTCAGGCCATTAAGTATCAGATCAAAGCACTGCTCCCTGCAGTGCTAAGGAGGGCAAAGGAATAGTTTTCCCAACTGAAGGCTACAGGAGCAAGGGCTGCAAATCAGTTCCTTCCTCATTTGCCAGAAAACACCAAGGCATTGGGCTGAGAATGGGAGAAAACGTTTGTTCCTAGGAGCACTGGTCTTTAGGCTCGTGGCTGTGCTGCTGGGCCTCACAGACAGAGCTTCTCGAACAGGAAGGGCAGGCTGTGGAAGACCTAATAGTTGCACTAGACAGAAATGAGAGCTGAGATATGAAGGCCAACCTTTTCCAATGCTCATATGTCATCACCTTCATTCCACAGGTGATAGTCTCTTGTATGGGTACTGTAAGAAGCATGCACCCTCTAACTGTCCTTGGACGATGATTTACAGTTTTATTTAAAACATTGTCACTGCCTTCAGGAACTGTAAGTCTTTGCCCCTCTTGCTGAGGGGGAGACATGTCGTGCCACATCTTCTTGAGCTGCTTCTTGTTGCTTGGCTGCTCCTTGTTGGCTTTGCTCCACATGCTGCTTTTAGCTCCAGCTCAGATGCAGGTGATGCTCAGGGTGAGACTGACGCTTCCCTCCCATGCTGTTCAGCAGGTGCTTGGAGATGTGACTGGAATCACCTTTCTGCTTATGAATTTCCTCTTCCAAGCCAGGCGCTCTTGGGAGGAGGCCTCAGGTATCTTTTGCGAATGTACCAGCTGTTACTTCTACCACAAGTTTAGTGCTATGAACAGGGAATAATCTGGTGTGTTCCCCTGAAAGCAGACACTGCTCCCCTTTTCTGCTCTCTGGGGTGGTGTGCGCTCTGGGGTACAGGCTAAGCTTCTTGATACGTGATCTTGTGAAAAGCTGGAGAGCGGGAAGAGTCCCGGGGGCTGTGGTTCCTCTCTGGCCTGAGCTGCTCTGGCCCTTCCCCTGACTCTGCCATTGCAAGTTCCCTGTTGTGCTGCCACTGGTGCTCCTTGCATCCCACGCTGGTCACTGTGCTGCCCATGCAGAGCAGGTTTGCTTTGTTGTTTCCGTTGTTTTTGTCATTGAATGCATTGACAGGGTGCTAAAGTGCCAACCTACCTGCAGGGCAGTTCCTGTGAAGATCTGCTGAAGGGGAGAGAAAAGACTTTTTGTTGTTTCTTCTTTTTAAATATATGTATTTTAAATTAAATATATTTAAATATACTTAAATATTTAAAGTGTGTCTTCCCCTCCTCCAAGCTTTTACACAGAAAGAGTAGAAATACACATTTTCACAGGCCCACTGGTTGCATTAGCCAGCCCCTCTCTCAGACTGCGTGCCAGTAGTTTCCCAAGGTACTGCTGTAACATCCCTCCTGTTCCCAAGCTGCCAGAGGGTATTTTGATTGCCAGCCTTGTGGCTGAGCACTCCACAGTTTATTGGTGGTTACCCTGCTCAGCTTCCTACATGCTCCATGCTCCACAGCTCCAGCATTAAAACCTTTGGTGTGGCTCTTTTCCAAGTGTGTTGTTTCTCCAATTGCCTTATTGCTCATTCTTCATTCCCACTTCCCACCGTGGTGTCTGGGCAGTGCAGGCATATCTCAGCTTTACTTTGCACCCACTCTGCGCCATGGAGGTGGCTGATTTCAGCTGCCCTGGGATTCTGAGGAAACATGTCCCCAGAATGAAAAGAAATGCTGGTTGTTTTTTTTTTTTTAACCCAGTGCTGTCCCGATTCTGGTTGGCACTGATGTCCAGCAGTGCTCGGGACTCACCAGCAGTGGGGTGGCAGTTACAGCCTCAGAGAATAATCCTCCTGGGGCCTGGGGGAGGAGAGGAGCATTCAAAGGGCAATTCTTCCTGTCATCTGCCTAAAATAATCCTTTTTGTCTTTTTAAAAGCTTGGTATTTTTACAGAGGGTGAGTGCTGACGCCATAGGGCTGGTCTGGTTGACAGTGTGGTGTTAGGTTGTAGGTTGGACTCAGTGATCTCAGAGGGCTTTGCCAACCTCGTTAATTCCGTGATCCCGTGAAATGCAGTGGCCTGTTGTGGGACAGTGACACAGCCAGAAATAAATGGGCAGGGCTGCACGTTTTGGCAAAGCACTGGGTATGTGAAGTGTCTCTCTGTACAGGGGGATTTGAGAGAACTTTCCAGTGCAGTTTATGTGTATCCCAAGAAAAGAGCTTCCTCTGCCCTGGGTCTGGGCAGCTGTTAGGGGATGGGCATTCCAGCCCTGGAATCTGCAGAGCACCACTGCACTTCTCTCCACAGGAAGAGGCAGGAGTCTGCTGGATTTCCAGGAGCATCTCTTGGGAAGGCAGTGATCTTAGGGAATCCCATGATGGAGCTGTTTCCTGCAGGGAACAGGTTACTCTAATACACTTCCGAGGCAGATAAGCACCTGCAGCACTGTTCTCATGGCACTGGGAAAGTGGAGTGGTGATGGACTCTCACCTGCTCAGGGGATACCGAACAAAGAAAGAGGCAAATTTACAGGGTTTCTTTTTGTTTTGCTGTTGTGGTTTTTTTTT
>WEKY01016266.1:243972-258356 GCA_013390045.1 Picathartes gymnocephalus
TTTTAATGGCCTGATGCCCCAGCCTCATCATTGCCTGTACTGTCACTTTGGCTTTGTACAGCAGCAGAGCATGATGAGGGTCCCTGGAAATGGCAGCTGAAATCCACTCCTCAAAGTGAGCAATCCCTTCCAGCAGGACGATGCTCCAGAAGTGTTTGGCAGCATTTTACATGCCAGGAAGGCAGCCCCTTCCCAGAGGGGTGGGTGTTGCAGAAGGCAAGAAATAGCTCCCTTTTCCTTTTCTATTTATGGTGACTCTTATTAATATTCTTGGAAGTGCAGAATTAGCTGAAGGCTTTACTGCAGCAACACTTCAGTTTGCCTCAGAGCAACCATTTGGACCTGAGGGCCAAAAAGTTCTTTGCAGGCAGGGTTCAAAGGGAAAGTGCTGTTGCCAGGCAAAGCTGATGTATTAGGAACACTCTCCTACCTGAATTCTCAGTTGTGGGTTTGTGTGCGTAACAGTGGTATTGTATATGTTACACTGTCTAAAAGTACTAGGAAAACTACTTTTATCACAGATCTGTAACAAATACAGGCTAGCTAGGTGTATGGCTAGCTAAATCAAATGTCTGGCTGGGTAAGTTTGGTTGGATTGCAGTAATTTTGGATTTAAAAAATAAGTGTTATTAGGACCCCAGTGCTGTCCCCCTTGTTCTGGGCTTTTCATGCCCCCACTTTCTGGTAGAAGTCAGTTTATAGCTTGTGCTGTGAGTCACAGCGTGTTGAGCACCTAGCTGATGGATAGAGTTAGTAAAGACAGGAGTCCACCTAATTACCACATTTCTACTCTCTTATCCTCCCCAGCCCCCTCAAAAGCAGGGCTACCTGATCCCTGCTGGGGGGAGGTTTGCTCTGTTTTCAGTTCACTTCATTCTAGGAATGTCACTGTGATGGTTACATCTAGAGCCCAGTGACCTCAGGGACCTCTTCCCAGTAATGCCAGGCAGTGAAATGAAAATGAAGTGTTGATGACATGCATGAGGCACATTTCAGTTGCCCCTTGGGTTTTGACTGGAGATGGAGTTAGACTGTCTTCTTCCCAGAGCTGTATGGTGGCAGGGTCAGGAGTGGAGGGATAGAGGGAACAGGAGCAGAGCAAGTCCTGCAGAGCAGGCAGGAGTGGTGAAAGCTGAAGTGAATGCTTCAAAAAACAGAACTTGAGAGAAAAAACAGAGCTACTGCAATCGTAAGTGGACTTTGGAGTGGGGTGAGCAGCTAAATCTTAGAAGACTGTCATGTCAACCTGTTGTGTAGGCTAAGCAGCTGATGACGCTGTTGAATTTGCATGGTTCTTGTTTTCTTCTCCAAGAGCTGCTACATCATGTTTGTAGAAAATAAGTACAGAAACTCACACAGGTTGTTAGTTGTGCTCTGACTGGCGGTTTTGTGTCTTTTAGAGAGGCTGAAGATTTTGCATTTCCCTTTCTGGGATTGTGCTTTGAAATTTTCTACAGAAAAAGCTTCTGTTACTGCACCTGAGTTTGAAGATGCTCTTACATAAACTCACAGCTTTGCCCTCTAAGGATACAAGCATGGCAACCCTCTTTAATCTATGCTGTATTTGTGTGAGCCATTTTCTGAAGCAGCAGTGGGGGGTGTGCTCCAATCTCAGCAAGCAGAACTTGCTCTGAATGCTTCAAGACTGACAGCATCAGTCAAAACACGTATTCAAACGAGTAATTAAATTATTCCTCAAATAAGAAGTATAGGAGGGAGGCAAGAAAAAAACATGGGGTTCACTCTGGGGTAGCTTCATCAATTTGAAATACTTGCTTCACCAAGAGTGCCCCAGCTGCCTGAGGAACAGGTTATTCACAGCTGTATCATACAGTGGGAGGTGTTAATGCAGACAAGTGCCACTGCTGCTCATCAACAGAGCAGAAGGGGGATAATCAGGGACAGGTAAGAGGCCTAAATGGTTACTGGTGCGGTAAAATCACCGCTGCTGGTGACAAGTGGTCTAAAGCTGCTCCAGCCCTGTCATTCATGAACATACCTGCAGGGAAGGGAGTGTTCTATAAAGGATGAGGTCCCTGCTCTCCTGGGTGCTGGGATGAGCAGGTCCTGCTGCAGGTGAAACACTCCACAACTCCTTCCTCAGCCTTCTGTATAAACAGGTACCATTTCTGATTTTATTTCATCATAACATACAGGTAATGCTCATGACACAACAAGATGAGAAACTCACATCTCTCTGCACCATTTCACCAGCTTGCCATACACCAAACATGCCAAGTATGCCACACACCAAATGCCATACGTTATATTCATATTGAACATGTACACATTTTTCCCTCTCACATCCTCCACTTTGCTTTCCAGACTTCTGCAAACCATTTCCAGTATTGTTCAGAAACAGGACTCTAGTTCAGGTATGAGCCAGGGCACCACCCTGTGCAGGACGTGGGGTTAAGGCTTCCTCCTGTAAGGGGGAGGGGAACCTGCCCCCTGTAAGTACTGAGCCTACAACCTGGATTCATCCAGAACACTCTGGGAATCACAAGGAGCCACAAGACCAGATTTCAGTTCCTCAGAAGGCGATCAAACAAACCAACCCCAAACATACAAAGAAGGGGAAACACACACATCCGAAGGAGCACAAAAGAGGAAGAATCTGTTTCTGCCTCTAGGGATTGATACGTGTTAACTCCCATTAACTGGTTTAAATCAAAGCCATGGGCTTTTCCTGAAATGTGGCTGAGAGGAGCCCTGTTCAACTGTTTACATAGGTAAATACACACAGCTGAAAATAGCTGTGATGTAATCCCTTCCACTGGAGATGTAAACAGAGACAAGAGGCAGCACGTTCAATGAACAGCCAGCACCTGACACAGTGTCCAGGGTGATGTCAGCCTGTCCCTTGCCCAGGCCCTTCGTCCAGCCTCTTGTACATGCAGCACAAAGAGCCTCGGGGCTCAGTGACTCTTGGTGCTTCCTCTCTCTGTGCCTTTTGCACTTTTTAGGATCAAGTTAATCAATGCTGTAGCTTTCAGTGCTATTTTCAACGGTCCGTTGTAGGAAGTTAAAGTTACATCCTAGCCACAAAACAAAACAATGACAAAAATCTTCTCCACTTTTCAGTATAGTAAAACCTGAGATTTGAGTCACAAACTAGCTAAACTTACAGTAAAAAAACCCCAAACATAACCCAAGCTGCTGACTTGAATTAGGGCTTCAGTTTGCTGCTGACAAATGTTTTTTTAAAGCTGTTGGCCAGGGTTAATTACTTGTTACTACAATTTTCAGCTGCCTGCACTGAAATGAGACTAAAGAATATAGTCACCCCACAACACAGGTGTTCTGAGGGGTGCTAGGGAAGGCCCTGGGAGCAGGAAGGATGCAGCTTTACTCAGTGGCTCTGGTACCACCCCTCGCTGCCCAAAACCTCTCATGGCAATGTGCACACGTAACCCAAGGTGAGCAACAGCCAAGGTGGGAGGGGAAGCAGCTGGGTCTCTGTCTAAAACGTGAGAAGGGCTGTGCCTCATCTCCTGTGAAACCAGGGATGTGACACCTCCTGGAGCTGGAGGGGTCTGCCCTGGGGTGCTGTGAGTGAGGACACGGTACATCCTTGAGCTTCTGCAGTTCCTCACTGGAACTGCTCAGTTAAGGACAAAAGCCCACCCCAGCTCATTTTTACCTTAAAAAAACCCCAAAACATTTGAATTGTGTTTGAGAAATTGAATTGTTAATGGGCAAGAAAATGTTGTGGCCACTTGTACCAGCCCCTTCTCTTGCATGTAGCCCTACCTATCAACCACTCCATTATAGCTTAGAAGCCAAAGCAGCTACCCCTCTCCCAGAAGCCAGCTTAATATCAAAAGTACAAATACTGTATCAAAAGACCGGGGAAAACAGTCCTAAGTATGGTTCATTCATCTTTTAAGAACTGCTGCTGAGCCAACTGAAACACTTGTGCGTAGACAGCTTTAAAAAAAAAATAATCGAACATGGCCAGTCATGACTTGTTCACATTGCTTATGAACTGACTACCAGCATGTGGCAGCCATAAAGCCCTAGTTTATTTTGTGTATTTTTGAGGTACTGGGTTTTTTTTTCTCGGAAGCAGCTCTCTAGCGAATCACCTAAAGCCTATCCATTAGAACAATAGTTACACCAGTATTTACATTTGTCTGAACGGTGTGTTCAGACCAGTCTTGCTGTAACCGGTCCCTACGGCCTTTGGAATCGCTCCCAGTCTCCTTTTTTTACAGGAAAAAGGTCTCCCTCCAGAGGTTGGCTCAGTGTCAGGGCTAAGGTGCACTGGTGAAGACGTGGGGCACTGGGAGGGGAGAACAAAACTAGATCTGACAGGTAGGAGCATGGTTCAGCAGAACCAGAGAGAGGGTTTGACACCAAGAGAGCTTCCTTGTTAAAAAGCCATTGAAAGGATGTGCAATCCATTGCACAGAATTGCTTCCTCTGACGGGAAAGGTCTGTGAAATGTTCTGCCCTTCTCCCAGGGAGGGGTGGAGAAAAGCTCAGCAGCACACTTGGTCTCCTCGGGCAGAGGCCGTGGTCACTTCCCTGCAGTACCAATCGTTTCCTGGCTCATAGCAAAGCCTCCGTTTCTTCCCTCCCCCGACCTTTTTACCCAAAGTTTCAGATTTACAGGGGCCTCTCAAATGCTGGGGGAGCGGCCTGGAAGGGGAAGCAACTCTGCCACAGTCACACACGAGCCTCTGCCCCTCAGGACACTTCAATGATTTCCATGCTGCCTGAAAAACTTGACTGACTGCCTACTTTGCCCAGCTCCTCTCTGGATCTGTTGTCCGACAGGATGCTCTCCCCGAACTCCATCTGGCAGCTCCTGCGCTTGAACTGCTTCTCGAAGGAGCTCTCCTCGTGCCAGCTGCGCCGGGAGTCGCCGCGGTCGCCCTGGCGGGGCCGGCGGCGCACGGCGCCGGGCTGCTCGCAGCCCAAGGGCAGCTGGCTGCAGCTGTAGGCGGGGAAGGCGGCGCCGCCCCCGAACACCGCCGAGGCCGAGTAGAAATGCGAGGACTCGGCGGCGAAATACCAGCTGTTGGTGAGGGACGAGGGCTGCGGGGCCAGGATGTCCGAGTGCCAGCCCTTGAGGCCCAGCCCGGCGGCGGACTTGGCCAGGTGCTGCTGGCTGGTGGAGAGGCCGAAGACGAAGTTCGTTCTGCAGGTGTCCTCCACGCTGCCGCTGCGGTGCAGGGGGTAGAGGAGCGGCCGAGGCGCGGCCGCGCTGCCGCCGGCCCNCGCGCTGTCCAGCGGCCACGGGCCCGGCGCCTCCTGAGACGGGGCCGCCTCCTCCTTGTCGGGGCTGCTCTCGGGACTCTGCTCCGACACCTCCTGCACGGGGGAGAACTGGCACAGCTTGCTGCTGCCCTCCAGGGCAGCCGCGTGTTTGTAGTACTCCAGCGTGTCCTCGGAGGAGCCGAAGCCCTGCACCGATGCGGTCACGCAGCTGCTGCTCGCCGAGTAGGACACGGATTTGATATCCAAGGAAAAGGAGCGCTTCAGCCGGTTGCTGTCCTCTACCTTGTCCAGGGAGACGTGCAGCCCGTTGATGCCCTGCAGCAGCGGGCCGTCCTCCAGCGGGGCCGGGTGCCCGCGGGCAGCGGTGCCGCCGTCCGGGGGCCTGGGCTCCAGCAGCTCCGAGGCGGCCGAGAGGCAGAGCTGGCTCGGGGAGAGGCTGCTCGGCCCCGCTTCCAGCACCTGCTCGCTGCTCTTCTCCAAGTGCAGGAGTTTCAGCTTGCTGATGGGGCCCGGCTGACCGCTCTGGTTCTTGATCTTCTTCTCGAAGTCCAAAAGCTGGCCCAGAAAGTTGAAGTTGGGAGAAATGGTTGGCCTCTTTTCTTTCACGAATCTGATAAAAGGGGACAAACCAAGAATTATTTCATGAACCTGCTGCTCAGGTATAAGATAACGCTAAACTGAGTGTTGTGAGTGTCTACAGCCTATTCTTAACTTGGAGTAAGGTTCAATCAGGCATAAGTAACTTGAGGATGGAGTTTTAAAAAGGCAGTTTAAAGCAAAATAATGCTTGCTGCATGCTCTCAATTGTCTCTGTAGCTTAAAGGTGGCTAAAAAGTGTGAAGGGAAGGAAACATTTTAACTCTTCATGATGTCCACAAGTGATTCAAGTGAATAATTTTCCTTATTTACTTCACCAGTGGGATCTTTGCTACTTAGGTTTCTGACTGGAGTCAAGAACTCCTGGAGTTTTGCAAGAACAGCACTGAGGCTTTAGCCAAGAGACCACTTCCCGTGGTATACAGAGAGCAGCCACCTTCCCCACCATTCCAGTGCCATCACATGTTCCTGTCACCTCTCTCATGTCTCTACTGCACTGCCTACCCTGTTTGCCATCATCAGGCAAGACAGAGAGCCCCGGGACATTCTTGTCCAGCAAGTGCCAGTGATTTCTACCCCACGCTATTACTGACCACTGGTAATCAAAACTAGAAAGGTGAAAATGCAGCATTAAAACAGAAACACTCTCTCAAGCCCTGCAGGTGTTCAGCAGTATAGGGAAACAAGATTGCCAAATCCCTGGAAGAGCTCACCTATTTTGGGGTGCTGTAGGAAGCAGGCAGCCTGGCTGGCACAGGTGTGCCAATCCACTCATGCACTGAAAGTGCAGTGGTACTGAAAATGTTTTGCTGAACCAGGATTCTAAATGTATGAAAAACTTGTATCACATGATTTCTACTATTTATTTCAAAGTTAAATATAAAGACATATTTCCTGCCTGTCTGATTTGCAATACAGATAAGTAAGTACTTTCCTTTAACAGGCTGCAAAACAAGAGTTGCCCAAATCCCTCCTCCTCGAATTTTTTTTTTTTAAGAAACGTTCTTGCAACTGTGATTAACCAGATAACAAGAGAATTAACAAGGGAAGAAACCTTGAGAAGCTAAATCTAGTACAAACACACATATAATGTGTCACTGGGGAAATTAAATGCTATTAAAACCTGTCTGAGGAAGTAAACAGAAGATGCGTGTGCAATCATTAAAAGCAGTCTGAGAAAAATGAAAAGGTGTACTTGTGTATGTGTGTACATGCTAGCACATGAAAAATGTCAAAACTTGCATTTTTAATTACTATTTCTTTTGATTTGCCAAAGAACAAACAATACTAGGAGTGGTCAAGCTGACACTATGACCTGGAATATCAGGTTGCACAAGCTGCTAGTGGAAACTTCCACCATGAAGTGTAACGCTGGCAAATGCAGAAATCTAGCAAGACTCAGGAGAAATTCTGTAGTTTGTCCTCTTAGCATTTGATGTGGGAGTTTTTAGCAATTTGCTCCCAGGAATTCATAGTCTCTGTTCATTTTTTTTCCAGTCAAAGTTAGTTGTATGTGGGTTGGTTACTTAAAGCAGGGTCCTTCCTGCCTGTGTTCTGGTAGCCTCCCCAACACTCTGTTCTTTCCACTTTCTCCTCATCTCCTCTTTGTCCTTTCTCTCCAAAATACTGGGCAGTTCCAAATTTAAAAACAATTTTTAAAAATCAAATGAGTAGGGAAAGCATGCTGGATCCCCTGACAAATTTTAAAGCTTTGCAAGCTTCTTCATCTCAAAATACACACTATTTTTTCCAACTGGAAAACATGTATAATGTTTAATTCTTATGTTTATTTCTGTTAAATCATCCATTATACAAAAGATTTTAAAAGTTTATTTCTTCAACTTTCACTTCAAGTGAAAGGTATCACCTTTTTATTTTTGTAATAGTGTCAGACAAACATTTTATCTAATAACTTCCACTAATTCAAAGAAAAGTATTTTTCTTTTAAGCTTGGCCAAAAGGAGATCCCAAACCAATGAGTGAAATGTTCTGCAGATGATTCTTACTGAGCCATATCAAAGGAAATATAACTAAATATAATCTAAATTTCACAGCAGTTGCTCAGCATCTACAGTGCAAAGAGCAAAAAAGACTTAGTGTGATTAATCCTTCGCACTGTGTTCATGCTTCTGGTTAAGATACAAACTAGAATTTAATGCAGAGATTTCATGGATGAATTTAGAAGCTCCCTGAAGTTCCTTGAAGTGTGTGCATTTTAGAAGTGTTTGGGTCTCTGTAGCTCTGCCCTCAGCCACTGCAGCCTGAGACATGCAGGTTTTTTCACTGAGCTCACACCCTGCACAGCATCTATCCACAGCCTGTTATCTGTACCAGGATAACTGAGTTTTTAGCTTCTCAACCAAACCTGTTTCATGTTGAAATTACTGCACAACACCAAGCTGCCAGCAGGCTCTAGTAAGGAAATGTGGGAAGTGTCTCAACACAGCAAGAGAGAGCTGTAGCTCAGGCACCTCTTACATGCAGGTTTTTCACTGCACACATAACAACATTTAACAGCTTAAAAGAAAAGTTTCTGTGGAAATCCTGCTCCACATGGCAACATCCAATGTTTATCTCTCTGTCCTCGTCCCCGTTTTAGGGACGGTGGCAGCAAACACACAGGTGATGCCAAAGGGGCTCCTCTCGCCCTGCTCCAGGGCAATTACTCAAATTGGTTCTGCATAACTCCTTACAGTGATGTGCCTGGGAGCCCATCAAAAAAAAGAAAAAAAAAAAGAAAAAAAAAAATCATTTTCTGTACAACACAATAAAGCAGTTGGTTAAATTAAATACAGAAGGGGGTCTCCACAAATATTACCAAATGCCACAGACACGTGACACTTCAAAATACTTTCTCCCAGTTTTTGGTTGACTTCAATAGCTACAAAGAAGCTTTCTCCATTCTTGGGCATTTCACTTGCAGGCAGTTCTTTGTGAGCACTACCAAACACCGAACTGCAGGAGACAGATCCAGCCCAGCATTTGTCCTAAGTGTGGCTCCAAATACCCTCAGTTCTCTCTTCAACCCTGACCATTCTGCTGTCCCTGTGGCTCACAAGATGCTGTCACATGTGTGCCTTAGCTGTGTGTTTGTACACACAGGAATGGTGCTCCCACCAACACACTCCCAAACCATGCCCTGCTCCTCTGCAGCAGGATGGAGAGGAGAACTGCAGGCACGAAAGGCAAAGACCATGGGTTGAGATAAGAACAATTCACTGGCAACAGCGATGAGATAAGAAAATGAACAGTAACAGCACAACGATTCGCACCACGTGGAAACCCCGCAGTATCTGACCCTGCCCCAGAAGCGACCCTTCCCCTGCTCCCAGCAGTGACAGAAGGTGGCACAGAATAACCTCCAGGTCCTGGCCATGTCCCTCCTGGCTACTGCAAAAATTAACCCTGTCCTTGCCAGAAGCGGGACAAGACACATATATTGAGTTTACATTCCATGTATTTGCCTGTTTGGATCAAAGACCATTTTGCAGTGGGCAAATATTATCTGTGTGATATCTATTCAATACCATTAATTTGTTTCTGGAGGAAAACTATGCTTAGAGCAGAAGTGTGGCCAGTGAACTACCATGTCACAGAACCTTTTCTCATCCACCCTAAAAACAGGCCAACAGGCACAAGAGTTAGTAGGAAGGGAAGATTTGTCCCTACCTGTAAGCTTCATCCAAGGACATATCCATTCTTTTCATGATGTATGCAATGGCAATTGTGGCAGAGCGAGATATCCCAGCTAAACAGTGCACCAACACACAGCCATTGGATGCTTTTGCTTTTTCTACATGGCAAAAAGAAAAAAAATTGGCAACTGTCAAACTCAGCAGCATCATACCAGGATGAAAAGTTTGCAAAGAAAGCAGTGTTATTGAAAATTATTCAAACCTTCCAAGTGAACTGCTAATTGCAAATCTCATGGAAGCTTGAAACAAAACTCACTTATTTTTTCTAGCACTGTATAGTAGCATTGAGTATAGAAAAAGCATGACTACCCACAGGAAACATCCTGCAGTCACAGCACAGCTCATTTTAATGTGCACATAAACAGCCCTATTTAGATGTCTGGCAAAGGTGATTGTTTCTGATTTTATATACAAGGAAAAAGCAAGCATTCATGATGGAACAATCTGGCCAGTTCAAATCTGGCTGGTTCACTTCTCAAAGGTAAAAACAGAAGGTGTATGTCCAAATTTCTAACTCATTCTCTGCAGATATATATGAGGCATTTACCAGGCTGCCTGAAAGCAGCTCTGAAGTGTCTTTGTTCTGTAATGCTGGAACATGCAGTGGCAGTCCCTCCCCACGTTCTGCTCCCGTGGGTATAAAGTGGTGCTGATCATGTCCATGGATCCTGAGGGTATTTTCACACCACCGAGGAAGCACCTGGGGCTCCCCCAGCCAAAATGGCATGGCAGGCACTCAGAGCAACCCAAAAACTGTTTGAGAGAGAGAATTAAAATTTTCTACTCACCTATAAAATCGACTGATTTATCCAACCAAGGCAAAATTTTTTCACAAAAGCTGTCATTCACAGGCACTCTGAGGAAATGGGATTCTGGAATAAAATCAGGCTTTGGACATGTATTGCTGGCATTCAGGACATAGCCAATGTCGTTCTGCTGCATCAGCTCCTAGGAAAGAGAGGAAGATTAAGCCTAGAGAAATCAAATGGTACCTTTGGCACATTACAAAGCTAAAGACCAAACTGAAATTTGTGTTAGAATTGCTCTAGCTGTTTGAGGGACATTCTTCTGGGAAAAAGAAAACTCCTCAGCTTTGAATTCTTTTAACAACTTCGAATGAGACATCCAGTGTGACAAATAACATATGGACTGCAAATCCCATAAAAACAAAGTTAACAAAGAACAGAAGTAATGGCAGAATACCTTCTGCTACTCGGAAGCATCACTTCCAAGAGACTGAACTTTTTGCTACTTCGGTTTAAATTCTCAGCATGCAAGCTGACAACAAACACTTCCCACATGCAGTCTGCTGACCTGAATATGTGTTTTCCAGATAACATATCTAGAACTGAAATTGCCCCATCGCAGATATTGGTGGGAAATAGGAAATGAAATGGATGCCTCCTGCAGTCACCTCTCAAGTCCAGGAGTTTCTTATTTCTAATGGAATGTGCAAAACTCTCTCAAAACCTCAAGGAAAGAGATGAAGATCTTGAATTAAACCATTTCCACACAGCCCTGAGTGGCATTTTGCAGGAGTCCTGCTCTGTGATTTACAATTTCAGTTTTCAGTCTCTAGACCTCTTGTCTCTCAGAGAAATGTCACAGGAACAAAGACACTCAATGTATATTTAAGAGTCAGCTGCGCTTTTAAATAAGTCAGTTGTCACGACTGAAATAAAAGAGAGGCTTCTCTTTTCTGCATCTTGCCATACTCATGGTATTTAGAGTTGTGCAAAGTAGTTTGGGATGCAGTGGACACCTGAGTGCAAAAACATGTGGAAGAAGTACTGGAAAAGTAGAGATGGCTCTACCACAAACCATCTAGTCTCCTCCAAGGATGCATCATGACACAGAAAAGCACTTCAGCATGTTAGAGTAATGTTTATCAAACTGCCATTGTTCAGAGAGGATCTGGCAGTAAGTGATGTGCAATACTAGCCTTGGACACCACTTATGCTGAACATAAACATTGGGGAGCTTTTGGCCAGATTTCTATGGAAACTCTTATCTCAAAATAAACATTAAAAAAAAAAAAAGCCCCCCAAAATCTGATTTTAATCCTTTTACTTTCACAGCAGATATATAATAAAGTTTGTCAGTCCATGGGAGCAGCAGCATGAGTGAATTCTTATACTGCAGATTTCAACTGGAGATCTACCAGTAGGAAAACAGAGTCACAAAGCCAAATGGTTGATTCTTCCCCATATTTTTTCTGCAAGCACAGAGATTTTTTGGTGAGGAGAAACAGGGATATGCTTATTTAGCAGAAGAGCCAGAAGTCTATCTTGCTCAGTCAGAGCAGTCTAAATAACATGTGATGTTGAGCACAGGTACCCCACACGCATGGCACAGCGTGTGTAGAAGGGATGAACACACACACAGGGATATCCATGCAAAATTAACGGCTGACTGGGAACAAAGAACTGCAGGGGAGAAGGGAACCTACATCAGTCACTTGCAGAGGAAGGGGCACAAAGTCCAGCCAATGGTGGTTGTAAACAGGGAATTTACATGACTTTCTGCTAGTGAGCTGATTTTTGTTGCCTGGAGCAAAATGAGCAGCTCCTCCAACCTTTCATCCAAAGTTCCTCACATCAGCATGTTCAGAGGCTGGAGGTGTGGGCACATTAAACCAATGGACAAACATTTGTCAAGAACACACCCATCCGAGGGGAAAAGGAGATGGGCAATTCCTTGCAAAGCAAATCATCAGAAATATTATTTGCAGCAATGGTCAAAAGGAAAAAAAAAAAGAAAGGAAAAGGGCTGTATGTGTCAAGGTAAGTTCTCAGCCTTAGTGCTTCTTGCCTTGCTAATTTCCTGGGTCACACTCCCAGTACAGCTCAGCTTCTCACCAACAAAGCCCAGTGTGTCCCTGTTTGCCCCTCTCCCTCCCTTCACATCCCCCAGCTGAAGCATCCCTCCCTGCAGCCCTGCATGCCTTCCACAGCTGCTGCTGCTGCACCTTCCTTGCCTGCATTTCACCCTCACACGCTGACATGCTTAAAAGCAGGAGTGCTGTAAGGAAATATGGGAATACTGGGAATTACCCAGAGGGGAGAGGCACTGGGAATGGGATTCCTGGCACAGGGCACTAACTGAACTTCTGGTATATACCTACATGTGCCAGGGAGACCCCCGATCCCCAGCATCCCCGCCTTGCTGTGCTGGGCTGCACAGCTCTTCCCTTCCAGGATCCCAAAGCTCTCCAGCAGCAACTCCTGGGAAACAATGATTGGCTTTAGGTCACTGAGCTGAAATACTGACCTCAAACCAGCTCACCCCCTGTTGTCACTGGCTGAAGGTGAGCGAGAAACAACTGGAATACCTGGGACAAAAGCAGACACAGGGTCCTGAATTCCCAGGTACAAAGAGGGAGGTGGTGAAGGTCTCACTGACAAATGGACTGCCACAGTCAGGTTTGTTAAGAACACAGCTAAGGAGGCAGTGATGAATTGGGAAGAATAGAAAACCTTATTATTTCTTTTAAAACATAAACACTGATGGGCTGCACAGTCCAACCATCACCACTGCATAGTTATGCCAGTTTTTTTGATGTGGGATTGATTATTCAAATGGAACAAGAAGGCTGCAGACACCAAGCCCAAAATCTACAAGCCAAAAAAACCACCCCAAAATATTAGTGCTTGTCTTTCAGGCTGAGGCTAAAGAGAGAAGTTACGCTTCCTTCTGTTCTGAAGAATCAATCATTCCCACTGTGACATGCTCCAGTGGAATAACCATAACAGTGCCTTCATTGTGAGGCACCCAAGAGGAAGAAGTGAATTACGATGGGAGGAAGATCCAGAAATCCTAGTACTAACAACTCTGTGAAAAGAAGGTAAATGCTCTTTTGTAAGCTTATTTACATTTTATGACTTGTTTAATCTGAAAATTAATAGCACCTTAAAATGTTATTTTGTTCCAGGAAATAAAATCCAGGTCTGGAAGAAAAGAAGAGAATAGTTATGCAAGTGAGAAGGCAGAAAGTTTTACATTTTAAATGCTGGTACAAACCATAAGGTCTAAGAAGGAGTCTTGTTCAGGCCCATAACCACACTACAGATTGCTTTCTGTCACACTGATTTCAGAAAGGACACTGTCAGTCCTGGGTAGATTAGAATGCAGTTTTCCTCTCTTTCACGAAGAGCAAGGAAGATCTTCTGTAAAAGTAAATACTGTCTTGCAATACCACCTATCTATCACAGGAAAATAACCACAACGTAGCACACTGAGACCCAAACAAGCAAACTTTTCTCTTAGAACTCTTTAAGAAGTTTTTAGCATTTCAACACTGCAAAAAATGTGAACGTTTTCAGAATTAAGCATTTAGAAAGAAATCTGCAAAAAATATTAAAACTCACCCAAGACTTTCCTGAATGAATCATTAGTTTTGCTGAAGGACAGAAACCAAGCATTTGTGGCTGCTTATCTCTCCTAAATAAAGCATTATCAGCAGAGGTATTAATGGTAAATAGCATCAGTATTCTGAAAAGGTCATGAATACAGATTGTTCTGCAACAACAGAAGCATTTCCCTACTCAGGCACTCAGAGATAAGCTTATAAAGATTCTGAAAAGATAAGCTCCTCTTGATAAAACCTGATGAAAATTCACATCTTTAATTCATCAGGTCGAACAGAAGGGCTGATTAGGAGTTTCTTGCAGGTATTTTTGAGATTATTTAATTTCAGAGAAATTGGTATGTCTAGAGAACGGATGGAATCAGGAGAACTCACAGCATTTGAAGGCAGAAATAAGGTCGGTGTATACGACTACATCTTAATAGCTTGGGGAATCTTACTAGAATTTTTTAGCAATTTTTTTTTTTTTTTTTAAATCTGGATTTGAATAGAAAAAAGGA
>WEKY01016269.1:0-11208 GCA_013390045.1 Picathartes gymnocephalus
AAAAGGACATTGAGGTGCTGCAGGTGTCCAGACAAGGGCAACAAAACTGATGAATGGTCTGGAGAACAAGTCTTGTGAGGGTTGGCTGAGGGAGCTGTTGTTTAGCCTGGAGAAGAGGAGGGTCAGGGAAGACCTCATCACTCTCTACAGCTCCCTGGAAGGAGGTTGTAGTGAGGGAGGGATTGATCTGTTCTGTCATGTTTCAAGTGCAAGGATGAGAGGAAAGGGCCTTAAGTTGTGCTAGGTTCAGATTAGATATTAGAAAAAAAATGTTCACTGAAAGTGTGGTTAGGCACTGGAATGAATTGTCTAGGGAGGTGGTAGGATTGCTGTCTCTGGAAGTGTTCAAGAAGCATCTGCATGTGGCTCTTGAAGCTATGGTTTTAGGGTGATAACAGTGGTGCTGCGTTGGTGATTGGATGAGATGATATTTAAGGTCTCTTCCAACCTTAATGATTCTGTGATGCTAAGATGCTTGTGTATATACAATTTTAAATAATATAATTGGAACTGTGAAGCATTAGTGTCATTGTAAGTGGATGGGTAATTCTTTCATTAGGCTATTAAGCTAGACTCACAGTAAGATCATGGCTTTGTATATATGGTGTGTTCCCTTTGCCCTTAACTTTTCAAGTTTATCAGACTGATGGGATTTCAAGCAATCTATAATATAACATAAATACAGTCATTTGGTAGCAAAGGTTGGGGAACAATCATGAGCTGTGTATCCCTGACTGATACAGCAAAAGTATCTTGGAGTGGCCTGTTATGAAGGGGTACATGCCCACTTTTTGGTATGCTTAGCTGGAGCATATGAATCTATTTCCAGAGATTTTTTTTTTTTCAGAAGAGGGTAAAGGTGAAAGCTGCACTCAAGGAAGGAGTGTGGTTATGTCATGAGTTGCCCTCATCCTAGGGAGCCAAGCTGTATGACTTCTTTGAGTCTTTAGAAAAACACAGCTTACACACTCCTCTGGATGACACTACTGGATTTGGCCTTCACGCACTTGGCCCAAATACACTGAATATGTGGTTTAGTTTATGAGGAATTATTTGGGGATGTTTCAAGCAGTCATCATCTGCTGATATCAGTATTTGCTGTCTTTCAAGATAACCTTTAAGTGCTGCTAGAGTCAATCTGGTTAGGTCTTGTGAAGTCTTCTGCTGTTGAGGCTTCTAAGGAAGAAAAAGGAAACCCACTAGATTTAGAGCTTATTTACTTTGTCTAGCACTGTGTACAGTGATTTTGCTAGAATAGTAATCACATTTCAGAAATTGTACCAAGAGAGCTTAGCTTTGGAGCAGATCTGTGAAGGAGTCTGTTATGGTATTTAAAGGAGAGCATTAAAGACAGGAAATGAAGCTGCTACTGTGCTGTTTTAAAAGATTGGAGAACAAGCCACACGGATATTAAGAGGCAATACTGTAAGCCATAGGCTGTTTCCTGTGAGGCCAAAATGCAATCCCTACAATTCAAACTGCTCTTCGTATGTGTGAAGGACAGATTTAGACCCACGAGGGAAGGAAAAACTGTGAAGAAGAGGAGGAGGGCTAACAGCTTACTTCTTGGCTGTTAACATTGAATAATTAAGCACTAACAGCCAAAAGGAAAGCTGTTGTTTTCCTAGTCCAAATACCCAGCCAGGAATAAAACATTAAGCAGCTATAGAAATGATGTCTTTCATTTTCTTTTCATAAAACAAATGACTAAATTAAACAACATATACTTTGGATAGATTGAATATAAGTGTATTTCATATAGCCAGAATTTTAATTTCTGGAATTTGTGCTTTGCATTTCATGGGTAAACTGAACATGGTGTGCTGACATTTTCCCCTTAAAATTCGTAGTGCATCTGTGGAAATAAAGACTAGTACATAGAATATTAAAGCTTTAAACCAGTTTATGGTAAAGAATCCCCTAAAGTGCTTGTGTATACCAAATCTTACCTGTTTTGGTTTTTTCCAGCTGTGTTATTTGGTTCAAAAATTTTGTTATTTACTAACTTTTTTCTGCTTCTGGAAAGCAAGTCATTAGCTCGTGCCTTAAGTGATGGAGGGTCTTAAGGTGTGGCATTGGGCTCTGGCCCCTGCCACTTTTATAGTCTCTTTACAAAGGCTGACCTTTCAAGAAGTTCTCAACCTGCAGCTTAAGCTTACCAGAGAGGAGAATAAAACAAGTTTTTTACTGGTAGATTTTACTGGGTCTAAAGTGAGGATTGTAAAAATNGCTCCCTGGAAGGAGGTTGTAGTGAGGTAGGGATTGATCTGTTCTGTCATGTTTCAAGTGCAAGGATGAGAGGAAAGGGCCTTAAGTTGTGCTAGGTTCAGATTAGATATTAGAAAAAAAATGTTCACTGAAAGTGTGGTTAGGCACTGGAATGAATTGTCTAGGGAGGTGGTAGGATTGCTGTCTCTGGAAGTGTTCAAGAAGCATCTGCATGTGGCTCTTGAAGCTATGGTTTTAGGGT
The DNA here is from genome assembly GCA_013390045.1 of Picathartes gymnocephalus. Classification (NCBI taxonomy): domain Eukaryota; kingdom Metazoa; phylum Chordata; class Aves; order Passeriformes; family Picathartidae; genus Picathartes; species Picathartes gymnocephalus. The sequence goes on from WEKY01016269.1 coordinate 2,471, forward strand.
GATAACAGTGGTGCTGCGTTGGTGATTGGATGAGATGATATTTAAGGTCTCTTCCAACCTTAATGATTCTGTGATGCTAAGATGCTTGTGTATATACAATTTTAAATAATATAATTGGAACTGTGAAGCATTAGTGTCATTGTAAGTGGATGGGTAATTCTTTCATTAGGCTATTAAGCTAGACTCACAGTAAGATCATGGCTTTGTATATATGGTGTGTTCCCTTTGCCCTTAACTTTTCAAGTTTATCAGACTGATGGGATTTCAAGCAATCTATAATATAACATAAATACAGTCATTTGGTAGCAAAGGTTGGGGAACAATCATGAGCTGTGTATCCCTGACTGATACAGCAAAAGTATCTTGGAGTGGCCTGTTATGAAGGGGTACATGCCCACTTTTTGGTATGCTTAGCTGGAGCATATGAATCTATTTCCAGAGATTTTTTTTTTTTCAGAAGAGGGTAAAGGTGAAAGCTGCACTCAAGGAAGGAGTGTGGTTATGTCATGAGTTGCCCTCATCCTAGGGAGCCAAGCTGTATGACTTCTTTGAGTCTTTAGAAAAACACAGCTTACACACTCCTCTGGATGACACTACTGGATTTGGCCTTCACGCACTTGGCCCAAATACACTGAATATGTGGTTTAGTTTATGAGGAATTATTTGGGGATGTTTCAAGCAGTCATCATCTGCTGATATCAGTATTTGCTGTCTTTCAAGATAACCTTTAAGTGCTGCTAGAGTCAATCTGGTTAGGTCTTGTGAAGTCTTCTGCTGTTGAGGCTTCTAAGGAAGAAAAAGGAAACCCACTAGATTTAGAGCTTATTTACTTTGTCTAGCACTGTGTACAGTGATTTTGCTAGAATAGTAATCACATTTCAGAAATTGTACCAAGAGAGCTTAGCTTTGGAGCAGATCTGTGAAGGAGTCTGTTATGGTATTTAAAGGAGAGCATTAAAGACAGGAAATGAAGCTGCTACTGTGCTGTTTTAAAAGATTGGAGAACAAGCCACACGGATATTAAGAGGCAATACTGTAAGCCATAGGCTGTTTCCTGTGAGGCCAAAATGCAATCCCTACAATTCAAACTGCTCTTCGTATGTGTGAAGGACAGATTTAGACCCACGAGGGAAGGAAAAACTGTGAAGAAGAGGAGGAGGGCTAACAGCTTACTTCTTGGCTGTTAACATTGAATAATTAAGCACTAACAGCCAAAAGGAAAGCTGTTGTTTTCCTAGTCCAAATACCCAGCCAGGAATAAAACATTAAGCAGCTATAGAAATGATGTCTTTCATTTTCTTTTCATAAAACAAATGACTAAATTAAACAACATATACTTTGGATAGATTGAATATAAGTGTATTTCATATAGCCAGAATTTTAATTTCTGGAATTTGTGCTTTGCATTTCATGGGTAAACTGAACATGGTGTGCTGACATTTTCCCCTTAAAATTCGTAGTGCATCTGTGGAAATAAAGACTAGTACATAGAATATTAAAGCTTTAAACCAGTTTATGGTAAAGAATCCCCTAAAGTGCTTGTGTATACCAAATCTTACCTGTTTTGGTTTTTTCCAGCTGTGTTATTTGGTTCAAAAATTTTGTTATTTACTAACTTTTTTCTGCTTCTGGAAAGCAAGTCATTAGCTCGTGCCTTAAGTGATGGAGGGTCTTAAGGTGTGGCATTGGGCTCTGGCCCCTGCCACTTTTATAGTCTCTTTACAAAGGCTGACCTTTCAAGAAGTTCTCAACCTGCAGCTTAAGCTTACCAGAGAGGAGAATAAAACAAGTTTTTTACTGGTAGATTTTACTGGGTCTAAAGTGAGGATTGTAAAAATTTGAGTGAAACAGAGATACCACATTCATGATTTAAGAGAACAACCCATACCCATTCACACATTTTATACGTAAGAAAACCCAGTGGGGAAAAAAAAGCCTAAGAAAAAAACACATATGAAATGAAGGAGATATGGCATTCAGCGTGTCTGACAGAAGAAATAGCCCCCAGAGCCAGAAAATTGTCATCAGGTAGCAGTGATATCAGTCTAGAGCTCCTTCCAGCTTTGGATCACAGGGCCTATCAGCAGAGCTCCCTGTATACAGCCACTCTTCACAGTCACTCGTCAATCAAACAACTCTGAAAATAAAGACCACATGTCATCAAATTTGTGGAATTCTTCTCTTCCTGTTTATGCAAGAACTGCCAGATCACTTATGTTGCTGCACCAGCTTTCTGTCCTCAGCGAAGTGGGTGATTTTCTTTTCCTAGCATCAGCACAGATAAGTCCTTTCACTTCTGGTGTGAAAATTAAATGTTGTTGTAAGACAATTTCAGTCTGCACGGGACACTGAGGACCTTTGTAAGAATGAAAAGGCAGTAGCTTTGAAAGGCTGTTTATTCACTTCTGTAAAGACCCTCTGCCACCCATGGATAGGGAGGAATAGAAGGATGGATCCAGAATACCATGTTTGCCTGTGGAAAAGCCTTCATGCTTGTTTGTATTGGTTGGATTCAAGCACTGGAACTGGCAAATTGCCCCAAAGATGCCGTGTGTGCTTCTTTGAAGGCCATAGGAATAAAGTAGAGAGGCTGTTGACCTGCATTATCTCTTGGAGCTTTACTAGAGATCGGGACGTCATTTGACCTGGGCCAAAGATGTGCGAGAAACAGTGTTCATGCTTTCATGGGAAGGCTGATTGTTTGTCAGTGCTCAGTTTACTTGGATAGGTGCAGCAGAAATGGGACAGAACAGTCCTATTTCAGTGAATTGTCATCTGTACGTAGCTCACTCCTGCTCAACATTGGCAGAGGTGCCATAAGAAGTAGAGATCACTCCTTACAGTAACCATCACTCCTTTCTCTACTAAAGCTGCACTGATAAGGAAAAGGTTGAAAATTATATTAAAAACATCCAAAAATAGCAGTACTTTTGCTGGCAGGTTTCCCAGCAGACCATATGTCGACCTTTTCTGGTCAATGTAAAATCCAGAATCAGCTGTTACTGGATTAGTGCCTCACCTCAGATGTATCACCCCATGTTTTGGTGTGTCACTGATGCAACCTTGCCACTCTTTCCAAGTGGCTTCAGGCTCCCTTTGTGTGACCTTTTGCTCATAATGTGTGTTCTTGGAGAAGCCATCACGGGCTCGCAAAGCATAGTCTGAATGTTCTCCAGGGCTGGGATTTCATTTGTTCCTCTGCATTGCCTGGGCCAGGGCCCTGTTTTTTCGGTGTTGCTTGGCCAACCTTAATTTTTTTTAATAAAGCCTTTTTTTGATGAATGCTAGGCTTCTTTCTTTAATTATCAGAGGAACATTCCTTTCCTCTTCCACATCTGTCTGTGTTTTCATTTTCTTTAACATACAACACACATTTCAGGGGGCTCTCCACCCTCCTGGCCCAGGAAGACAACCTGGTGCCTCTTCTTTGCTGGTCTTTGCTCCATATGCTGAAGAGGAAGGATTTGCATATTTTTTAATGTTCTCCCATAGCATTAATTCTTTATATCCAATATGAATTATTGGCAGATTAACAGCAATCTGGAAAAACAGATGGTGCTTTCCAGACCTCCCTCCTCCTTCCCTGTCATGGTTGAAAGGAAACTAACATTAATTCAGCCCCAGCCTTCAGTGAGAGCACAGGCCTACTCAGTGTGCCAGGCTGCCAGATATTTACGTACAACTTTATCTCATGTACGTATGTCCTATTTCTTCTGGATATAGAAAGAAACCTCTAATATATATATCAGTATTTTTATAATGTGCCAAAATTTTATCTATAGTTACAGATGCAAATATAAAACCACCACTTAACTACGTCCATATCTAATCACTTAACTATGTATTAGCAGCTCTGCATTTGCATGCCTAAATATATGGAAATGTGTTCACAGAAATACGTATGTATATATGTGCATGCATGATCCATCAGGTGTGTGTTTCCTAAATCCATTTGGCATAAATATTGACGCTTCTCTAATTAAGTCTGATTGAAAGTTGTTATTATGGCTTGGAATGGCAAACGTACACCAGGTACTGGTTAATCACAGACGTCTTCTCTGGCTAGAAACAGATCCTTGTATCACTTTCTCTGCACAGTTGCACTATGTCCTGGCTTTATGTATCATGTTTGGCACTATTTCAGTCTTTCTCTGCTGGGCGACACTCTTCAAAGATTTCTTGTTAAGAAAATTCATCATGCCAGTTGTATGTATGACGTTTCCCTCTACCACCAGTATTATTTCTCACCGACTGTACTCTTTAACAACAGGTAAGAACTAATACACCTCAAGATCTTTCTTCAAACTTCTTCCAGGGAAACATTAATTTTTTTAAACAAACCTTTCATGTCATAGGAGTAAGATTAGTATGAAATGCACTGAAACCAACATTAGCAAATAATATACACACGTGTATACACACTGATACACAGAGGTTTTGGTCTGAGATGTAATCTCTTTTTGGCAGATGCTTTTCCTTTGTTTTCAGTAGTTTATATTTTGACTGTCTTTTCTCCCAACCTACAATTAATAAAGCCAGTCACCACAGACAGTGAAATTCTTTATTCTTTATTCTTTTGTATACTAATAACCTGTGCTGTTCCTTACTATGCTATCTGTAAGAAGGGTTTTGATGGAAACCTTTTTAAGACAGAAAGGATCCCACAGTACTGGTTAATGAAGACTATGGCACTCTCTTAAATTCTGCACTTCTGCACCACTTACAATATTTATTTTTTCAGGTTTTTATGAGTAATAGTGTTTAGTCACTTGATCACAGCTCCCTTACATTGAATGGCAGGAGGCCACCTTGCCAATGAATGAGTATAGCATCGTTGATGGAAAGCACTGCAGGGAGAGAATGTCTACTGGGGTGTGATGGAATTTTGTGAGGTTTTGTTGTGGTTTACTCTGGTTTTGTTTTTCTGTTTAATTTGTCACATTTTGGATGTTTGGAAGTATCAAGTGTCCTTAAAAAGTAAGGGTGTTTTCCTCCATCCATGTCCAAGGGCCACCTTGCTTAAGGTCAAGCATATCAGTGAAAAGTTTACCAAGAGAATCTGAAGGCCTGTGATGAAAAGAAGAATTTATTTATTACTAGTGGCTTCTGGTGTCATTTCAGACTGTTTCATGCTCATCATATAAACAACCCCTTGCATTTACTCAGCTATAAACTTATATTCCAAAAGGAGTAGCATATGGTGCGAAAGCCAGATGCCCCTGCCCACATAAAAGCTCTATACATTTGTTTGAATGTAGTCAGGAAACAGTCACGATCTTCTTCCCACTCTCAGAGGAGTCAGCTGAATGCAGCCAAGACCCTGTTTAGCTCTCAGGGATTACTGGTGTTGCCTAAACTGTCCTGGGGGATAATGGGATGGACTGTCTTCTCTCATGGGAATGTTTCACTATGAGAACTGAACTTCCTGTGCTCTGTGAGTTAATTCTCTCTACTGAGATAAGTTTTTCTCTTCCCCTAAAAGGCTCTCTGGATTCCTCCACAGAAACTTTTAACTCCATCCTTCTCCTGCTTCTGTCTCTGTATTTCATTCTTTTCTTCTGTGGAGTAGTTAACATCATTAGGACCTCCTTCCCAGTTGCACTTTATATACAGGTATAGCCTCTGCTTCCAAAAGCCAATTTTACGTCCTATCTAAAACCTGTCTTTAATTCCTGATATTTTAAAATCAGTACTCCAAATGAGAACGTGTCACAAAGCCTGTAATAGGTCACAGATTTCACTTCTCCTGCATCTTCCCTTCTGACCATTCTTTGTTTGGAGGTTGGTATTTATGTCAGCCATTAATTTTTTATAGGCTCCTTTCAGCTGCCTTGCTCCTACAATTTTCTGGCATGTGCAATTGCAACAGAACACGATGCTGTGAACACTAACACGGGTCCCTTCAATGTGGCATAAAATCTTTGGCATGCTTTGCCATGAGATGATGGTTTTGTCAGTGTGCAGCGGAGGTCTGGCTCCGTGCTCTGCCAGTGACCTGCCATGCGGGGGCAGAACAGCTCCACCTTGGAACATCAAATGCGTTCTCCCAAAGAGAGCTGGTGGCTCTGCAGCCCTTCTCTCCGCAGAGGCAGATACTCCACCGAAGAAACCTGCAGGATTAACTGAGTTCCCTGGGAGACCCTTAGGTTCAGGCGATTCTCATCAGTCTTGCGTTGTTCTTCTTCACGTTTGTAGCTGATTTGACTGCTGCTACTACAGTCCCAGCTCATAGGAAGCCCATAGTCACGAGAAATTTCATCTTCTGCTGCACCTGAGTTGTCAGAGAAGCCAAATTCATTTCCAAATATTTAGTGAAGATCAGAATGAGGCAACAGTACACATGACTACTGTGTGCTGGGAGCATCCTTGTGTAGACTGGGTGAAGTGTGATGCCAGTGGGAATTGCATAAACACAGGAACTGCATGGCATGCAGTAGTGGTCTCCAGTGGATGGAACTCTGCATATCCTATGCCAGTTGTAAGATATGCAGAGGCATGGCTTTCTGTTAGCATCTATATTATTTTAATATTCTACTTTTTTCAAGATTTCTGGGCATGGACAGTAAATCTTTAAAGGCATTGATTCTATTTTTAGTGGTGCTATTCTGAAAGTCTTCCCTGCAGAAACTGCAAATACTATTTTAAAAAGTCTTTACAGCTCTAAGTCATATGAGTCACAAAAAAGGGTTTATATCTTTGTTTTTAGATTTAAAAAGAGTTTTTTCCTCCAGTAGATACTTTCCTCTCCCAGGAAAATGGATGGGCTCTTTCTTTCAGTCAGACTAGAAGGTGTTGTTGAAGGCCCTTTGATATGTTTTTCTCATGTACATCAGATGATGCAGGTAATGAACAGACAGCACTGTGCCTGATGTTTGACTTCAGAATACCATTTAATACTGGGCTTGGCCTGTAATTGCTGTCCTTTTGGTGAAGCTGTACTTACTGCATGCCACTTGATTCTTGCATGCGTCATGCCATTAAAGACCAAAATTTAAGCAAAGAATCTTTTTGGTTTTGGTCTTTTATAAAAAAAAATTATCACATAAGCAAAAAGGTTTACGTGGGCATGGAGGCAAGGACCTCTACTCTCCCCTTCACTTCTACCTATAAAGGAACTTCTTTTCTGAACTGGTAACACTTGAGTTTCTCTCCTCTCTATCCTGCTGTGGAAAAAATCTTCACACTGAAATTGGTGAAAACTTCTAAAAACCTACTTTTTTCAAAACCTGAAGCAAGAAATAGTGCTAAGCCTTTAAAAAAATCAGAGTAAAATCCAATTCTTTAAATCCCTGATGGAAGAAATCTTATTACCTTCAATACTATTATATACAGGACAAAGCCTGTAAGGCTTTGCTGAGAGATTGAAAAAGGCAAATTAATGACAGCACTTGAAATTACCTGTAATTATCAGTGACACCAGGTCAGCATCATTGCAATGACAGTCTCACAGAGTGGTGATTCTGACTGGTTTGGGATTTATGCAAAACTGCCAAACAAAACGTGACCTCCACAAGCAGTTTTAACGTATCTCTGGAGCATTTAAGCATCTGAATTCACAATCTACTGTGTAGCTGCTTTCATCTTTTGAAGAGCAGTTAAATTCTGAAGGGTCCCAAGTGTTTTCCTGGTCAAAATCAGCTCTCCTTTCCCATTCATATTTACTCAGGCCGCTCTCTTCACTGTCACCATCACACAATGTCTCTTCAGCAGCTATAACAACTGCTTATATGGAAAAGTAATAATAGGAAGGCGTTTAATGAATTTTAAGCTGACTTTAATGTAATTTAGCAGCTGGAAACAAGGAGAAGAGCCAGCACAGTGTGACCTGCCAGCTCTCTATGGATTGTCAGTGGTCAATGTAGCACATATTTCAGCACTGCTCTCCAGGGTACGCTGGCAATGTTCCTTTTCTCCAGCTACATTCCTGATTTCAATTAAATCAGCATCTGAAGTACTCTTTCTGATATAGTTATTGCCTTCCAATAAATGCTCCTGGCTTTGTTTCTCCCCAGATGCCATCTTTCCTAACACTTCTGTGCTCAGTGAGTGAAGCAGACATCACCTGAAAAGCAAACATGTTTTTAGAGAGACTAAACACAAAGTTTTGTCTTGAGAAAGCAAGAAAGAAAAAATAGCCCTTTGGTTACAGAGCCATAATTCCTTCCTTCCTGGGGAATGTCTTCAAATCTTTCGTTTGCTCACTCCATTACTATTTCAATATTAGATCTGGAGTGGTGTTGGTTTTTTTGCTCTTCCTATGACTATAAAGGAATTTCCAACATAAAACCACTCATCAAGCTATACAGCTGAAGTTTTAAGTTTGCAGGGACCAAGCATACCTTGAAGTGCTTTTCTCTTTATTTTCCACTAAGTATATGAACGAAATTGTTAGCACATTGACCCAGTGCCTTTGAGGCATTATAAGGGTTTTTATGACAGCCTGCAATTAGTAGTATATAGTTTCTTTTGAAGGAGGTGTGCAACAGGTGTCTTAGCTTTCTGCTCTTTGCTTCCGTCCCCTCCAGTTCAATGAAAAATATGCAGCTTAACACCATTTATTAAGATTGCCCTTGCTTCCAGTTCAGATGTGTCTGTGCTAGGACGTGGGAGGAAACTACATTTATATACTCAGCTGTACAAAGGACTGCATTTGTCTTCAATTTTGCAAAACTTTATTTTTATACAAATTCATTTTTGCAGTTTTCAGCTGGTTTGACCTGTAAAAAAAAAAAAAAAAA
>WEKY01016269.1:11259-47915 GCA_013390045.1 Picathartes gymnocephalus
GCAAAACACAAAAACAACCAACCACAAAACCTCTCTGTAACATTACTGTGATGAGCTCCACAAGGAGCTCGTTGTGGTGGCCCCACTACTGAGATACAGAACAGGATGGAGAGTTGTGCTGATGGCATCTGGAGCCACTCAGTGTCAGAGCTTTGCAGAAACCATCCCAAAGAAGACAGGGGCCTTTGGATAGTTTCCTTTGCTTGGTGTGGAAGGGTCTTCTAGATCACTTCAGGCTCATTTGGCCAGATGACAGTATAATCCTTCATTGCTTGTTGGCACTCTCATTTTGCCTGTTTGGCTTGATGACCTGCAGTGATAACCTGAGGCTGCTGAACCACAGTAACCAGGCCATCCATGGCAGTGTGCAGCAGAAGGCAGCAGTTCTAGGGATCTGGCTGCTCATGGCCACGATGTCTCCAAAGGCATTCAATCAATTGCACATTGCACTAGCTGGACATTTAAGGTAGGATGAGGATGTCTGTACCTCCCAGCCTTTACAAGTTTGTGCATTACAATCCCAAATCCCAGCAGCTGTTCTGTCCACAGTTGCGCTGTTGGGCTCCTCACAGCCAAATAGCAGAGGTTGTTTAGGGCTTCTTGGCACTGCAAACTAAACACAGTGTTGCTACCTCCAAAGTGAGATGCTGGGGTAAGAACCATGCTGTGGGAGGGGAGAAAGGAGGGGAAGGAGCTGGCTCAGAGAGAGAGGGGAAAGCCTGGGCAATTCAACTTGTTGCTGTTGTTAAATGGGATGAGTGTGAAGACCTCAGTTGCAAACCTCTGACTCCATCCTCTCAGTGGAGTCAGCAGCTGTGTTGGCATGGCTTTCACCAGCCCCAGTGTACAGAGCAGGTATCAGGGCTGTACACTGATATCAGGTATCAGGGCTGTGGTTGCTTGTCAACCTGCTGCCCAAGACTGCTGTGTCCTCTGTGCTTAAGATTGGCCCTGCTTTGCGTAGAAGTTGAAGGCAAGCAGGCAGAGATGCCTCAGTCCCCAAAGACAAGATACATAGAAGCCATTGAGCACTGATCTCTCACTTCTATCCCTTCACTGCACTTGCCTGAATAATTTCACCAACTGTATACTCAGGCTGCAGATAAACAACATTTAAGTTGGGACCACTGCTGACTATTCCTCCCCAGTTACACCTTCTTGTCGCTCCTGTTGTGGTGTCTCTGGCACCCTGACACACAGTCAGGGGATCAGAAAACTGACCCTGTAACGGAAGTGAAGCCAAGAGCAATGGTATGACACTTGTCTGAAAAAAAACCCAAACAAAAAACCCAAACCCCAAACCATAATATTTCCGTTCCCTTTGTCCTTTTCAAATTGGCCCTGTCTCCTCTGACATTTCCCTTAAGCATCAGTGGCATGTTGACAAATTCAGTGATTGTTATAATTAGTACCTTTAGCCAGAAAAGAGCTTGATGCTTAGAAAATATCCTTGTGATTCTGTTAGTTGTACATGCACATAAAAGTTCCATGGGAGATTAAAAATCCCACATACAAATTTTTAGAATGGTTTACTTTGAAATCTGTAAATGCATATGTACTTACACTGTCTTGTACTATTACCTCACTCTTGAAATATTCAGTTAATAGATGGGTTATTTTCTTAACTATATTCTAAATTGTGAGCATCGTGTTCTAAAAGTAGTTCTTATTAATATGAAAAGAAGAGAATGTTTGACTAAGCCTGAGGGTTCCTGAGGAATGGTGTCTTAACTGTCAGGGCTGTAAGAGCCTAAAAACAGTGCTCAGAGCCCAGAGCTGAGGTGTGAAACATACCACTAAGTGCTGGGGGATTCATAGTTGCTTGCAGACCACAATGTGAGTGGGCAGACTTATGAGCCTTCCTGAAGGGAGGCACGATGCTTTGATGTGCCCAGTAATGACATTATAAGTTCTAATTGATGTAAGCAGTAAAGACAGAGTGCCTCATGGCATGGAAAAAGAGACTGGCAGATACCACTAGTTGGTTGCTGAGCTTTGGTAAGAGATTGTCCAAGTGAACATCTCTCCATTCAATCACATTTTCCACTGGAAATTCCTCTTTCCTTCACGTATCTTTTAGCATACAAGACTCTCTGTGTGCTCATTTGAATAGGTTGCCACACAGGTACCTCAGATGAAACCACAGGCCGTAGCCTCAAAAGGAGCGGAAATACTATTTCAAAGATCTTGTCTCTCTGTGAGAGTCAGGCTGGCACTGTCTGTTGCTTTCCTGCTATTACATGTACTTGCCTAGAAGAAACTCTACTCCTTAAGGACTTAAAAACCCCAAGGAAATAAGTAAAAATCACTTTCAAGGCCAAAAAATGTGCCAGCCAGAATTTGCCATGGTTGTGCTGCACCTTCAGAAAATACAAGGTCATTTCACAAAATCCTGCATGCAAGAAGGTTGGAGCAGCATTTAAAGCCTGAGCTGTGACACATGCCTAATTACTGTATCTGTCTGTGCATGAGGGTGCTAGCTCTGTGTGAGTAATTGGGGCAGGAGATGGTGTCCAAAATCCCCTTTCAAACATCACACAGGTGAGAAATCAGTGACAGTGTGGGAAACATGACTCACATCACTAGCGATCGTTAGATTAGACAAGAGAACAAACCTTCCTCTGACTGCCATGCTGGATGCTAACAGCAGGATCTCTACAGCATTTGGCTCTGTTGTGTAGCAGGTCAATAAATCACCTTTTAGGGCATACAGTTCCCCACCAGTAAAACGCTGGGCAGGAAAGAGGGATAGCACTATTCATCTTGGCAAGAGCAATGAAGAAGAGCTCTGCACAGAAGCCACCTACTTACTAGAGCTGTGTCCTTGGTTATTATTCCTCATTATGAAGACTTACTAGGAAAACTGAGGTGAAAAGATGCTGTTTTCGGGCAACAGAGGGAGGAAAAGAGAGCTTAAGAATCACAACACATGAGAGTCACTCATGGCTGTGACAGTGAATTCTTGCGTCCTGTTTGCTTTAATGTTGTTAATTGAAGAACTACATTGTAATAGACTTTTTGCAGTGGAGATACCAGTTACAACTTGACAAAAAATCTGAACTGTGCCATACTTTGAGTGGAAGTTTTTAAGAAGTGACTTAAAATCTCGGTATTGTTTTACTGTTTATTGTGTCTGAGAAATGCCCTTCATAAAAATAATTATCTGGAATGTGGCAGTTCAGCTAGACAGGGATGATTTCCTCCCCATTACCTGAATCCAGCTCCACAGCCCCCTGGGCAAGTAGGTGTGGCTGCTGGCATAAGCGAGCATCAGTGTATGTGAGTAGAGCATCTGGGTAACACAGGATCAGTCAGGAGTCACTTAAACCATCCTGTAATTCAGACACCTTGTTGTGACAGGCTGTTCCTGGGCATGGCAGGTCGTTACTGGCTGAATAAGAGCTTCCCTTGAAGCTGGCAAATGCCCTCTCCTGTCCTGACTCAGGTGCTCTTGGTAGGGAAAAAGGCTTGGAATGAGAGGTGAAGGTGAGCATGGGAGGATGAGTTCAAGAAGAGGCATCACTTCCTGAACCCTGTAGGCCTTCTGGAGGCCATACTTCTGGCCCGTGGCCTCCTAAATCTTGAAAAGTCCACTTAGAAGTAGCACAGGATAGGGAGAAGTTGGAATGCAGCATCTGCTTTCACCCTCTGGAGACCACAGAATTGTTATTCCTTTGGCTCTTCTTTGGGGTCATTAATTACTGTTCAACAATAGCTAGCAGGGTATTCTGTTGGAAGATTAGCACAGAAACTTTGGTGTCTGTCATGATCCGATTACTAAGGTTCTTAGAAATGCCCCTGCCTGAATTAAGGTGCAAACTAGACCATATGCCAGTGACACTAGTATGGGGTTTATTTGATAGTAAATAGGAGAGAGAGAGGGAAATAGGAAATAGATGGGGGGGACAGAAAGAGAGAAACAGGGACAGAATAAGGAAAATATCACCACTCCGTGGATCCCAATGATACTCTGTTGATCCTCTCCAGCTGCTCTTCTTGGTGGTGAAGGTCCCCCCAAAAGCACAGAATGCCCTGGGTTAATATACCCTCGAGCCAGGGGGTGATGTCCAGGCCTGTCCCTGGAGTTTGCCATTGTCTTTTGCAGCAGACTCTGGATCTGTTGCATCACCTGCAGCCCTGTGGTGCGAGGCCTCTGGGGAACACTTTGGGGGGTCTTTGATGGGTTGTGACTCCCCCTCAGCTGCCTCTCAGGTGAAAGTCCCGTGGATGGGGCCTGTGGGGCTGGGGGGTTTCACAGCGGGGCCGGTTTGTGTAATCGGAGGATGGGTGTTCATTGCCTCTGACCAGAGGTTCTGCCACGCACCCGAAACCTCCTCCTGCCCCCTCACTTGGGGGTGGAGTCTGTGTAACCCTGGCTGCTGTGAGCTGTGCTCTCCCCCACCCCAAACTCAGCAGAGGATGATCCTCAGCACAGCTGGTGGCTTTGGCTTTTGGTGGATGCACACCTTTCCCTCTGCCTGAGATAACTGAACAATGGGTTTCCCTTTATCTCATCAGCAGTTTGACTTTCAGTACAAAGTCCCAGTCAGGGATCTTCAGGGAGGCTTCTTTGGTTGTAGCTTCTTTATACAGTTTTCTTAAAATGAGCAAAACTTTATATCAATGTTTGAGCCATGAACTATTTCAGTCTCTGACAGTGTCTTTATCTGGTTTTATCCTCTTAGTTCTCATAGAAAGGGTTGTAGAATGTAATCAGTGTAAGTAAAGGATATTTTAAAATTCATTTTTGGCTTCAGTAAAACAGTGGCATAATTATTGCACATAATTTTGCAGTGAATTTTCAAGTAAAAGTAGTATAATTACAGTCTATTCACTCTTCCTGATCACCTATAGGTCTATCTCCCTTTCATTTGAACGGATTCAAAATTATCTGTTTTTCCTGTTCCTAATAATGATAAATGACCATAACTAGATCATATAATTTTGCTTACATTTGTAAATGATGTTAAATTGTTATGAGTCTTTTAAGGCATGTTCATATTTTTTTAATCTAATGAATTGCAAATTATGAGTACTGGGAACCTGTTACTCCTCTTTTCCTGTGCCTCAACCCCAGCACTCACCCCAGTTATATTATGAATCACTTTTTAAAAGATAATTGTTACACTAATGCCAGGGATGATAGCAACTCAAGTGGGTGAAATACAAATGTAGAAGGGAAGCTTAATCGCTTCTGAAATACCAGTTAATAGGATTATAGGAAGAAGCGATGTAGACAAGACGGAGAAAAAAGTGAAAACACAGCAGTAATATTTTGTGTAACACTGTCTTACACAAAATGCATGATATCAAACCTTCTGGTGAGAGATCTTATGAAAGATGCGTAAACTATTGTGTTGGATCCTAACTGGAGTGCTCTCGTGACTGAGCTTGGGGAAGATCAGTGGGGTTGCTGTCCCCTCTGTAAAAGTGCTCCTTGACTTAGCAGAGCTCTAGCAGAAATCCAAGGATTTATCTGCCGAGAGTCAAGGGCTATGGGCAAAGTGCCACCAAAGATGCTGTGGTGGGGTCTGACCAAAATCTCCTGAACAAGATGTAGAAGATGAGGCTTTCTGCAGACAAATACAGAGCTCTCCCAACTGCGCCTTTGTCTTCCTGGGAGATTTCAGCTGTCCAGGTAGGCATTGCTGGGCTTGCACCATGAGTGCAGCCCAAGAAGTTGTAGACTCTGCAGCTCACAGGTTATGATGCAAACGCCAGAGGGGCTGTACTTGACCTGCTGCTTGCGAAGTGGGAAGAACCAGACAAAAGTGTGGCAGAAATGGCAACTTGGGCTGCAGTGACCATGGGATGACTGAGTTCAGGGTACAGAGGAAAAGTGGGAAGAGAAGTAGCAAAATTAGGACTCTAGACTTTATAGAGTAAAGTTCAGCTTAGTTAGGGAACTTCCCTAGGCAAAATTCCTTGGGAAGATGTGAAGAGGGGAAAAGGGCACAGGAGGGTTGGCTGATTTAAAGCAAACAAAACCAAAAGGAAAAAAAAAAAGCGAAAACAAGTGAAAAAAATGTCAGCTTTCTGAGAGGTGAGGAACAATCTGCCTCATTGTGCAGGATGGGCTTCCAGCAGAAGGGGCTCAGGCCTAAGCATAGAATTGCATGGTAAGCCATTAATGCAACCAAACAGCTTACAAGAATTGAAAAGGTGAACAAAGGAAGAGTATAAAGGTATTGTTTTAGCATTTTTTGATAAAAATTAGTAAGGTCAAGGCCCAGCTGCAGTTAAGTCCAGGAGAGACTATTAAGGGTGACAAGAAGGGATTCTACTGGAACACTAATTACAAAAGAAGTTCAAAGAGGATGTAGGCCTGCTGAAGAATAGGGGAGAACAACGTAGTGGCAAGCATTACAAAAACAGGGTCCCCAGTGCCTCTTTTGCATCAGACAAAGATTTATACCAGCACTGTTTGTTAGGGAGGATAGCCAACAGGGAAGGAGCAATGAGCTAGGGACAACCACAGCTCGGTGTATTCAGATCCATAGTGCTTGATGAGATTCATTTGACACTGAAAGTGTTACCTACTGTCTATCATATGGGGAAAATCAGGGTGGTCTTTAGAAATCCATGAAGACTGGAAAAAGGCTAAGGGCTGAAACACCTGTCTTTCATAATGGCGAAAAGGAGAATCCAGGGAACAATATGATTGTTACTGTCACCTCAGTCACTGAAAAAGAACATCTTGAAATTCATTTTCAAACATAGCAAAGACGAGAAGGCAGTGGCCTGTATGAGGAGGCAGATGGCACCGTTAGCAAATTTGCAGACTGTGTTAAGTGGGGGGGCGTGATTGACACACAGAATGGCAGAGCTTTAGTCCAGAGGAATCATCAGAAAGTTGAAGATTGGGACAACAGAAATTTCATAAGATTAAGCAAGAAGAAATGCAAGTTTCTGCATTCATGGCAGAGTAACTCCATCATTGGTACAGAATGGATACTGGCTAACAAGTGGCCTGGCTGGAAAGGACCAGGCTGTGGTGAATTGGTTGAATCATGTATGGTTGAGCCATAATTCATTGTAAAGTAAACTACACACTGGGCTAGAAGGAGCATACTCAGAAGGTCAAGTAAAGTTGTTGTTCTCATCCACTTTTGCTTGGCTCTGGTGAGGCTGGAATCATGTACCGTGCTGTACTGGCCCCCCTTCCACCCCTCCCTGTTACAAGAAGGCTGTGAAGAAGCTGGGGGGAGCTCGGCAGAGGGCTTCCAGGATAGCAAAGGACCACGAACACATGCAGAATTTGTTCTGGTATAGACTTACTCTGGTGAAGAGGAGCCTGTGGAGTGATCTTAGCAACAGCCCACAGCAGCTGGAGAGGGAACAGCAAAGGTAACCAAGCTAAACTCTGCCATTTAGTAGTAGACAATCTGACAAGGAGCAACAGCGAGGAACTGCCGTAGGAAGGTTCCAGTTGCATGGTTGGGAAAACCCATGAGAGGGGTTCCAGCCCTGGAACATGTTACTGAGAGCGGCTATGCAATCTCCACCCTAGGAAATTTTCAAGGGTTGGCCAGACAAACCACAGCTTGACAGGAGCTGGTGTGGGGAATACCCACGGTACTAAGGAAGAGGATGGACTAAATCATCTCCACAGGTCCCTTTCAAGCAACTTCTCTGTGATTTTCTATTGTAAATGTCATCTGTAATAGGAGATACCCATGGGATTGCATGGATGCAAAGCTAAGTATTATCAAGATGAGACAGACTGTTTTCTGGGTCAGGGCGAGAGCAAAAATCTCTAGGAATGTCTTAATGATGTTACATTTTTCTTTTACATGTGTCCTGACAAAGGAATTGTTGTGTTTTTTCTTCTTCCAGGAAATGTTTCCTGAAGCATTGCTATTCCTGGTCATGATAGCCACTGAGAAAAGAATTAATTCTGTTTCCCAGTATTATTACCCAGTCTGTATTTTGTCTGTCTACAGGTTCCTCCCATGCTTCTTCAGGGAGTTTGAAGTAATTTCTGCTGAACTTTTCTCTGTTATGTACTTGTAAAATCATTTGGTACCTGAGTCATAACTCCTGAAACTTTCTCTTGATTTTTGCCATTGGGTGTCTTTATTGTGTTTGGTTGGGTTTTGTTGCTGATACTGGTTTTAACCTTTGTCCTAGATTATACAGCTGCAATGAGCATAACTTGGAGAAGTCTGACTTGTGGACTTCTCATGTACTCTGCTTCAGTTTCCTTCATGTTAGGAAGTACACCGTCTGTGTTCTTCCACAAAAAAAATCAACAAAAGAAATAAAGCCAAGACATTTTTTTAAGCAAAAAACCAACTTGCTTCAGCCAATGTATTGTTCCTCTAAGCTCACAGAGCAGAGCAGGTTTGTAATGAAGCCCCCAGGATTGTACATGTTTTGAGGGCTGCAAGAGAGGAGGACTATGAAAGTAGGTGCAGAATAGCCATCAAACTCCCTGAGGATTTATAAATACACCCTCTGCATTTCAACATAATCCTGAGGTAGTTCAATGTAGCTGCAAGTGCCTGCTCAGCTGGATCTAGGCTGTGGCCTCCCTAGTCTCCAGACAGCGCCTTCTGCAAGGGAGTGTGTGTGGGACTTTCACAGGCTTTCCAGTTGCGTCTGTGCTGTCTTGTATTAGTAGTCACTGAACCACAGAAAGACTGACTTGGCTTCCTTCATATTCTGGTTGTGAATCAGGCAGAGCTGGGACTTGTGTTTGGTTCTCTCACATGTGATGTGAATTTCCCTCACAAGCAAATTACTCGTTATCCTGGCATTCCTTTCTTCTTAGTTTTGACCAAAATTTGTGGCCCTCCTTGTTGATACTGTCTTATTTTCCCCCAAAGTTTGCATTTGACTAAGCAACATTTTCTAAGAATAGCAGTCAACAGATAATTGCCCATCAGCCCCCCAAAGACAACATAGGGTGTAGGGCATCCCCTTCCAGGGATCCAAAGGTGTGTGATTTCAGTTCATAATTTTACGGTAACTTCTTGAGGTATACTGACCTTTCAATCTCTCTTTTTAGTGTTTGCTGAACTTCACTATTAATTTGGTGTATGTAAGTACATTTTTTTCTGTAGCCACACCTCTAGGAATCCTAGAAGCTTCATTGGGCTAAATATTTGTGCACAAAAGGAACAAATACTATAGGAGACCCCAGACAGATGATGAGAGACGGAATTCAAACGGCTGGAGCAAGGACAGAAATGGAGAGTATGAGTGTGTGCATGCATAAGAGGGGAAAGATGCTGATGCAATGGTGAAATGAACATAGAAGATGGGAAAAGTTGTTCTTTGCTTTTGTCTGCCTTTCTATCTTCCTACTTTCACTATTGGTAATGAGCAACACTTTGAAATCAGATTCCAAATGTTGTATACATTATTCTGAGGCTGCCTTGGACCTTTGATGGAATTATGAGTATTGCTATCTAGAATTTTCTGTTATATCTAGTGGTTTCTGTTCCTTTGTCTCATTGTTACATTATCTTTCTTGTTTTTTTTTTTTTCTTTTGTTCTGTGCTATTTCATATTTAAATGTGTGCTCATCTCTCAGGTGCCATTTGATTCTGTCTTCTTGGAGCTTTTTAATTTTTACATATTGCTCCAACTTCACCTCCACCTACCTGGATTATAGGTTTCCTCAGTTCCCGTTAATGATTTGAAAATGCCATGATCAGCTTTTTTCAGCTGCATGTTTTGGTTTTACTTTAACATTACTTCTCCACTTTCTATCCCTGAAGAATCTGATCCTGTAGTGACTTCTGTGACTCAGCTACAGAACAAATATTGCTGTCAGTGATACTGAAAGCACCCTTGGTGGCATATTCAGAAGAAAAAGAGCTGTCCTGCATGTGTGTCCTGTAGTTGTCTAAATGGTGGAAGGAGAAGAGGCTGTTAGACAACAACTGCACAGCAGCCTCTCCCTTCACTGTGGGAAACTGAGCCCCAGTATGGCATTAAGTTCTTACCTTCTGAAGCAATCTCTCCCTGACTCCAGAAGACAGCAGCAAGACAGAGCTTTAATTGTGTCTGGCTGCTCTTTTGAGGGTGCATGTGGACCGTCAGTGGGCTTTGCACACTCCAGATTGGAAATCTCAGTTTTAGAAAAGCTGGCAGAGGAGTGCTGTAAATTTTGAACTGAAGTTGCATAAGAAGCTATTCTTGGCTCAGCGTTGCTCAATACCTTAATCAACAATTTGGAAGGAAATGTATAATCGTCACATAGATGCAGATGATATAAATTGTGACCCAGTAGGTGGATGCCAGCATTTAAGACCTTCCGGCACTGAGTTCAGTTTGTTCTGTTCAGAAGAAGGGAATTGTTCAAACTACTTCCCATAACACTTTTTTAAGGGCGAATGGTGAATGACATAGTGTGGCATTCTCCCCACCCCCATCTATACTGTCCTACTGGAGATTACTGTACTTTCATGCAGTGCTATTTTATGAAGAAAAGGGTTGGGTTCATTTTGTGAGATCTAACAGATTGTAGGTAGCAGAAGTTCACTCTCCGCAGGTGCCAGTGGGTGGCTGCTGGTATGTAGCCAGTATAGGTGGGGTTATGGATCCTCCCTTCCCTTCCCTACTTTAAGAAATCCAGCACTGCTTATGATTTACCAACACACATCCACACAAAATGTTTCATGGAGTCAGTGCTGCAGCAGTACACAGCAGAGCCAGAGGACAGGGTGCTGTTCACACTCTCTTCTTTCACTTACCTATTATTAATACACACAGCCAAGTGTGGTTTTACTTCATTTTTTTCCTAGTAGTTAATACCCTCTGGTTCCGGTAACCACTCACCTATGGCAAATATGATTATGGCTGATTCCACATACTTAAGTTAATATTAAATGCCAGGGTATGGATGGAAAAATGAAGTTTTGATCCAGCAGTATAGATATAGCTCACAATGCATTTAGTTATCATGTGGATCAAGCAGCTTAGTACATTTTCTAAGATTAGATCTTTCAGAAGGTTTGCCTGTGCTTGCTGTCAAGTTTGTTTGCACAAGCAGAGATTTCTGGTGGCACAGTGGTATTATCCTACCAGGGAAATATTTGGGAGAGCTCTGCATAGGCTTCTTGCATTCCTGCACATAGATTTATAACTCGCGAGTTCTCTGGTTTGGTGGGCAATTTCAGCTAGAAGGGTGTCTTTAAGGGACTTTTTGTCTCCTTTGCCAAACACAGATCTAAACAAATAGATCTGAATTTTAAGCCTTATGAGGAGATAAGTGTAATAGACAGAGGGCCCTTTCCCTACCCCTTCTCCTTCTTCCCCTTTCCTGCATTGTAATCAGTCAGATATATCATAATTACATGGGCAAAACATTTCTGTTCTTTTGTTGCTACTCCCATCCCTTTGCCTGCTTGCAACATCTGATCAGACATTCAGAGTTACTAACACAGAAGGGAAAATTTGATACTTCTCTATCTCGGTTTGACTGTGTCTTTGTTAGTATCTCCCTGATACTTAAAAAAAGAAAAAAGTGAATATATTATTAAGGTTTTAATGTGTATCTACACTTGGCATTTGAGTTTCTCTCAAGATTAGTTAAAAAAGGTGGGATACCTCTAACCTAATGATCTCTTTCCTTTTGGGAAGGATGCCCAACAAATCCTTACTTTCTAAAGTGCCATCTTTTTTTTTTTTTCATTTTTGCACTGCTCATTTTAATAAGTCTTTGATATAAACCCATGTTCCACTAAAGTATTAATGGCATTTTTGTTAAGAAAATCAAACAATAGAGCAAGATCCAGTCTTAGAGAAGCCAGTGGATTTGAGTGGGTTTTATAACTTTTTTGAATAATCACCACACACCTAAATGTATATTTTAAAGTAAAATATCACATCATTAAGTGAGAATTCTCAGATGTAGTTCAGAAGCATTCTAGCATATAATTGCTGTAGCTGGCATTGAATCTCTAACTTCTTTTCAAGGTGATGACTGCAATATCAAAATATTAATGTATTTGTGCGGATAATGCCGACAGTTATTACAAGTCCACCCTTTGTTGAACTGCACAGTCACTTTGCGAAACAAATGTAAAAATTTGATTTAGTCAGGAGATTTTGCCAAACATTTTGTTAGTTGTAACTGCTTGTCATCTTGTAGTGTTTAGAAAGTATAAAACTCGTGAGACACCACATTAGTCAGGACCACTTACCAAATCTCCTCTCACTGCATGCTCTGAGCAGCCAGCTCATTTTTGTCTACCTGGGCTTACACCAAAACTACTCTTCAGCAGATGGTGTGATAGTTACGACACTGCGAAACACTAAGGAAAAAAAATACCCGTGAGAGAAGGGCAGATAAAAATCTTTCTGTGACATTTTCCATGCTTTCCTCAGTCTTACTTCTCTGCCACACATACAGGCACGGACATACACGTATGTATGCCTGCACCACTCTCTGTGTCCAGTGCCTGGCTGCCAAGCTTGCTCCAGGACAAGCAGCTGGCATTAGCTGAGTCCTGCAGGTGGGTCATGAGTGACACACACACACGGGGCAGCTGTCTGGATCTAGCATTCAGGTGATTATTTGTTTGCTAATCAACCAGCAGCTCCATTTGTGGAGTTGGAGGTTCAGAGAGGGTGATTAAATATACAGAAAGAGAAGCTGTTTTATAGTTGTGGGTGAAATGTTGGGTGGTAATTACAAGAGATGTAAGGATTGTTATTGTTACCAGGGCTGGAGCAAAAATTAAATCTATCTATTCAAACTGCTTGTCACTGAATATCCAATAGCAGTTTCCTAGGGTAGAACAAAAAAAACCAAACCCTCTCTGTTTTCCAGTGGGAATAAAGAGGTATCTCCATGTTTACATTAAAAAGCTGCAGTCACCTGCAAAAATGATCAAATTTCAAACTAAATCAAATATGCAGTTTCTCACAACCGCTCGCAAAGGACGTCAGGAGTTATGTGTGAAAAGAGAAGGAGTGAAATCTGATAACTTTGTGCTGCTCAGTTCAATTAGTTTAGCTAGCTGATCAAAATTGCAGGTATTAATTCTGCAGCTGCCAATTGGGTCTAATCAATCTGCAGGTTTTAACTGATGCTTAGTGTAGCTCAGCTGGCCAAGCAGTGGGCTTAATGCCTAGCAGAGAGGGATGGTCACCTGCTAGGGTATCGTTTGTTGCTGTATTTTATGCAGCTTGTAATAAAACATTACTCTTTGTAATTTTTAATTTATTGTGGGGCTATGTGAGCATTTAACCTATACAGAATGAAGAAAAAAATCCTCAAATGATTTTATCATTGAAATAGTTGGGGTGACATACTGAGGTCATTGGTTATGACCTCTGCAGGAATTGAGTAGTGTCATTAATTTTGAGTAAAATGCTCCTGTGCCTTAGGCTGGTGTGTGTAACAGTGAGATGAGCTGAGGGAACTGGGGG
The DNA here is from genome assembly GCA_013390045.1 of Picathartes gymnocephalus. NCBI lineage: Eukaryota > Metazoa > Chordata > Aves > Passeriformes > Picathartidae > Picathartes > Picathartes gymnocephalus. The sequence goes on from WEKY01016269.1 coordinate 24,646, forward strand.
TATTTGGCCCACAGAAGAAAAGGAGAAGGGGAGATACTAGTGCTGAGCTCAGCCATGTAAAGGAGGAGTTACAGAGAAGATAGAGACAGCCTACTGTCAAAGTTGCTGAGTCAAAGAACAAGAGGCCATGGTCACAAGGTGCAGGATGGGAAGTTCTGACTGTAGAAAGAAAATTCTTCACCAGGAGACTTAGTCAAAGACTGAAACAGATGTCTTGGAAGCATTGTAGAGTCTCTGTCCACAGAGACAGTGAAAGTTTGCAAGGCAACGTGGTCTGCCTTGAGTAGGTAGTGGAAGTGGAGACCTCGAGATGCCTTCTAGCCAAAATCCTCCTGATGTTCCAGGTTGCACTTGGCCCTGCTCTCACCTCCAGTCTTTCACAAGGAGATGAAGTTTGTGCTCACCTCAGGATCCTGTTAAGAATTCAGAAGACAGTGGAAAAGGCTTGCCCTGAAAAAGAAGCTTTTAAGAAATGATTGTGGCTTTGTTAATTTACTGTTTCTAATTGAAAGCTTATGAGGAGTATGGTTTTGCTTTCTAGTGGTCAGCCAGCTGACTCATGTGCTGTCTCTTGTAAGGACCACACAGAACAAACTGCCCCAAATCATGCTCAAGACACCTCACAGGCTTCATCGTATCTGGGTCTGCAGCAGGGGCTGTGAACAAGTAACTGATTCAAAAGCACTGTTTGGTTTAAGTTAAGTAGTTCCAGAGTTCTGCTAAATAAACTTGTCCCTTGGGTTCTTGTGAAAGCAAAAAGGTATCTTGGAAGTAGAGAGAGCCTGTGGAAGCAGAGGTTAGCTGTCTCCTCCATTTCCTTACAAAGTCTGGACTCACACGCAGCCTGCCTGGTGCTGGTGCCGCTTGCATCCAGGGCTATATTGTACACAGGTTTCCTACAAGCTTGCCTGTCACAACACCACAAATAAGCCAAATCCCAGTTCCTCCTGGGCACCTTCAAAATTAGTGTCTTAGGTATACATTGGGGCATTGCAAGATATTTAAAAGACAGAAAAAGTGCTGCACAGTTGTATGTTCATTTGGTATGCCTTGGTCAGACCTTGCTCTTCAACTTCCCTCTGCTTTGCTCACAAAGAGGAAGACAAGCCATCAAGATGCCTCGTGTTCAAAACACCTTTTGTATAAGATCTCTTTTTTCTGTTCAAGCCTGAATGCTCCTTTCAGAAAAGGTGGATTTTGGCCTTTAGTTGGTGGCAATGAGATGATGGATTGATCTCCCTTTGCTCCAGCCCTGGCACGACCACGCTTAATCAGCTGTATCTGCTGTTGGGTGACCTTGGCTACCATTCAGTAAGGCAGGACCCCTTTTTAGGGCTTCCTGGTGAGGTTTAGCGTGTCTGTGGTGCATTTGCCTTCAGGATGAGATGACCTGAGGACCTCCATGATGGATCTCTTACCTCCTGAAGGGCTTTGGAGATTGACTTCAGACCAGAGAGCACAGAGCTGGTCTCCACCTGAGGAGGTATGTGGGACACCTGAAGACCTTTAGCATGGACACAGGTATGTTCCTCTACTTTGGGGCAACCTCAATCAGGCAGTCTTAGGAGTGATCTAGCAAAACTCTAGATGTGCCCAACACTGTCCTTCTCACCTTATGTGCACAACTATGGAAACGTCTTCCTCTGTGTAATTCTTCTGCATGTTTCCTAGGCTCTTGCACATTGCAGAGGCTGCAGAGGCTTACAGAGGTGTCTTTACACAAGCTAATCTGCTTGGGAGGGTAGATTTAGGAGGTGTACTAGCAAGGTTCCTGCCCCTCTGCATAGCTGCTGTGCCTGTGGTCAGCCCTGGAGCTCACTAACTGCCCTGGTTCCTTCCAGGCCTCAAAGAGCTGCTGACCCTGCACACACCTTCATTTAATGAGCAGTAGCTTCCCCCTGTAGCCAAGCCATTGGGCCATATGCTATTCCATGTTGGCAGGGTGCCTGGCAGGGCCTCGCTTTAGGTTGGTGCTTAGGCGGTACTATAGTAAATTATAAAAGATCCCCTCTTTGATGCCTTGTGGGAGAAGGCACTGGGTCTGATCTCCCCCTGCCTTGTTCCTTGTGTTGTGCTTTGCACAAGATGCTATAAACTGCTACCATGCTGGTTTGGTAACCACTTTGCCACAGGTATAAATTACAACCCAAGGTGCACAGCAGTGGGGGAATGAGGCCAACCATCTCTAAAGGTCAAAGGAGCATTCATCACACCAAGTCTACTGTGACTTCATTGTGACTTCGCATCAATCAAAGTGCTGTTGTTAAAGAGTCTCAAATCAATACAAAACAAATAATTTTTTTTTTTTTAAAAGCCACACTTCCCTTTTCTGCTCCTTTGTTCTGTGCAGAAATGTCTTGTCCTCTCATCTTCTTAAACAAAGGTCCTTGGTGTACAGGTTGCAGATATAAATGTATTTAGTCAGAATCAGAGTCTAAAGGGATGGGATCATTCTCAGCCAGCCTAAAATAGAAGGAAGCAGTGGTTAGAAACAATTGCTGCAACTGTGACTTCCTCAAACAGCATGGCTCTGATGTCAGATACTGGGAAAGAGGAAGCAACGGTTAGAATGCATGATGGTTTAACCAAAGGTGCAGTTTGTTCCAGCTTTCTGATTAAGTCTGTCCCCTGTAAAAAGGAAATATGAGCAGAGCAGGAAGAGTACTGTTAGAGCTCTCCAGCTGTACAGAAGTAAATGCGGAGCAGATTTGGTCACCCTCAGCTGCCTGACACTGACTGCAAGAGCACATGCTTGCTCTCAGTTCTCTCCTCATATGCCTCTGCTTTGATCTGGAGAGAACCTGTCCCCCCACAAAAAAACCAGAAACTCCTACTTAACAAGGTTAAATTACAGTTCCTAAAAAAAGATGTAAAAATCTGAAAGAATATGAAAGCCATTATTATGTTTGATAATGGTATCAGGATTTTAATCTGCTGCTTGTGTTTGTATTAAAGCATCGGGTTTCCTTTGCTCAATTTGATACTAAATTTGAACAGCTTACAATTGCTGTTTTCTGGTTATGGTGCATTTACCTGAGAGAGCTGGTCGTGTATCAGTGTCCCATTAAAATATGTTTTTAAAGTAGTGATTAAGTGAAAATGTACTTATGAAATTCTTACGAATTCTCCATTTGATGCTGCACATCCAACACACATACTTACCCCTGATGTTTCTGTTGTGTTTCATTTTGTTATTAATTAGCCACTGTCTAACTCTGAAGTTGCCCTTCTTGAGCAGGGTGTTGGAGTAGGTGACTAGCACAGGTCCCTTCCAGCTGAAGTGTCTGCTGCCCACACTGCTGATGGCTGGCAGACCAGAGAGGCAGCCAGGAGGATCTGTGGTGAGCCTCACTGTCATTTCGCTTGTGACCCACACTCAGCTGATCTCAGTGCGTGGTCCCCACTCAGTAACACAAAGGAAAGTGAGAAACCTGAAGCTTCCTCTCCATCAGTCCTACAGAACTGATTTTATAACAAAGTGCAGAAAACGATAATTTTCCTGCAGTGTTTATCAAGCATGTAATTGAATTTGCATGTTTTATAGACCCATTGTTTGGGAAGTTCAACAGAAAGTAGATCTTTCAGTATCAAAATATAAATTCTACTGACTTTTCACTAGTCTCTGTGTGATCACATTGATCTCACCCCTCTTACATTCCTTAAGACTGTAAATTTGCTGGGCCTTCATGACATGCCAAATAACTGAAGCCATTCTGCAATGCCCAGATTGGAGGCAACAAAACATGGTTTACATGGTTTACATGGTTTCAGTTTCTAGTGGTCTGTTTTAACACATTTGCTTGGCATCACCTCTGATTCCTTTCTCTGCAACAATCTGTCTTCATTATGCTCAGTGGGCAACCAGTGGACAGTGACACCGATGCTGTGAATGATCTAAAAAAGGGTTAAAAAAAATCAGTAAGAGATGGTAAAGGGAATAAAATTACAGTTTGCAAGCATCTCTGTTTTTCTCCTTCTTTTCTCTTGTCTGAGGAACCTTGGTAAGAGATGTGTTCTCTTACAGGTGTGCCAGTTGTGCTGGCCATAGGACTGATGGACAGGCAGATGTGTTGTCCATGGAAGAGAGTGTCTTAATTTTGGGAACGTGTAGTGCATGCACTTCTGCCACATAGAGTCTGTGCCCTAGAAGTGGAACCTCGCTCTTTGTTCCCATGAACAGCAACACCAGTCTAGCCCACCACTGGTCGTAAGTCCTAGTGGAATAACCAGTCATCCCCACTAGCTGTGTGCTGCCTGTTGCTTCCTGATTCCTCATGCTCTAGCATCTCTTGCAGCAGCTCAAGCAGCTTTTCAGAGAGGGGACAGTGACAGAAACAGGACTGAATGGACTCCCTATGACAGGTGTTGTAGACATAAACAGTTTGTAAATCTAGAATCTCAAAATATGCCAAAGAAAGGAAAATTTCTGGCCCTAGTTTGCAGGTTTACTCTTTAAATTCAAAACCTATTCAGCTCTTGGTACAAAAGGCAAATCCAAAAGTAATCATAGAATCATAGAATGGTTTGGGTTGGAAGGGACCTAAAAGATCATCTGGTTCCAACACCCCTGCCATGGGCCGGGACACCTTCCACTAGACCAGGTTGCTCTGAACCCCGTTCAGCCTGGCCTTGAACACTTCCAGGGATGGGGCAGCCACAGCATCTCTGGTTCCAGTACCTCACCACCCTCACAATAACAAATTTCTCCCTAAAATCTAATCTAATCTACCCTCTGTCAGTTTAAAGCCATTCCCCTTCTCCTACTACCATTTGCCCTTGTATTGTCTGTCAAAAACATTTCTGTTGTGCCTCTCAATATAGCATTTAGTCACCTGTTCCTCATTTATAAATATTTTAAGTGGAGTCCTGGCATCAATTAAGTGGGGCTGGAGGCTCTACCGCCAGTGAGAGTTACAGATGGAGATCCATGGGCTTTCAAGGAAAATCAAACTCAGAGTTTTTGTTTAAAAAGGAGTGTCATTTTTCCAAAGTAAAGGCTACTCATCCCAAAATTTAGAAGCTACTGTACTATCAGGTTTGCAGCCCATAATAATGGCTTCTCCATTCTCCTGTGCATGGTTTAAAAAGTTTACCTGAATTTTTCCACTAATGTGAAGCTTCAGTTTCATAACTCAAAGACAGCATAGCATGCTATCATATGATGTTATAATTATCAAAAAATCATGCATAAGGTCGAGAGAAATGTGCTGAGTGAACTGGGACATTTGGAATCCATAGGCACACGGCCTTGAGGCTGACGGAGATTAATGCTTTTGGCATCATGCAGAGCCAGTATTATGTTCATGCTGTGGTAGGGATTTCTTTTTCCATAGACCTCCTGATTGTAAAAGGGGATTCCAAAACTCACATGCAAGGAGCAAGTGTCTCCAAGTACACTGTGGCACCCGTCCAGGAACAGAAACCCCCATTACAGTCTGCTGCCACAGTACACTGATTGGAAATGAGATAGCCAGCGAGCGCGGTGTATCACGGCTCTCAGCAGTCATGTGAGGGAGACATCAGGAAACAGTAGCTGACAGTCACATCGCTGCCAGTCAGAAAGGGATCGGGGCTTAAAAGGAAGCCCAGGATGCTTTCAGCATGACTGAACCTGCTTGCTAATCTGCATATGTCTGGATTAGAAGTCACACCATCATAAAGATGCCATGAGCCAGGCAGCATCCATATGTCATTCGTGTGGTGACAATTCCTAAATATCCCATCCCACACAGCTCTATTCCTAAGTGTAAACAACAAATAGGAGGCAAAAGGCAGAGCACACAAGCTGTAAAGCATCCCTGTCCTGATCCCAGGAACCTGTATCATAAGGATCACTAGGCTTTTATACTCTGGTGTATTTGCATATCCTCTTCACCATTTGAAAGAAAAGATTATTGCATTTGCCAGTAGTTTTTCATTTCAGTCCTAAAACAACATTATTATGTGGGTTGACTGAATATATCATTCTTAATCAGATGCAGAACGGCATTCCTTACCTTCCTGACAGTGTTATGGACTGCATACCGTTTGATTTAGTCTGGTGACAGGGTTGTAAATGTGGAGCCTCACATCAAGCTCCCCACCAGGGTGATGCCTCCTCTTCCAGCCTGAATGCAAATACTGCTGGAGGTGGAGGCTTGGCTCAGAGTGACCAGAAGATGAGGATCAGTGCTGGTATGCGTGTCTGGTTCTGAATGCAAGTGCGAGCTTGGCACAGAAGGGCAGGCAATTTTGGACAGATTAACATGGATCATTTTGACCACGTGGCTAAAATGAATCAAAGGTCAAATTGGATTAATCTAGATTTGTGCATAAGTGATAAGCAATATATATGGTGCTTTCTTTTTTTCAGTGCACTGATTTGTGGGGAAGACCTGTGTGATGTGACCTCCCAAAATATTTTTCACATGCTAGTGATGAGTTCAGTGGTGAACTGTGATTTCTACAGCAGACTGAAATTAAGAGACACGGAAAACTTTTGTTTAATATAAAATTTAAGGTAAATGAAAGTTTTGCCATGAAGACAGCCGTACTATGCGTATATGAACAAATACTTCTTGAACCAGAACTGACTTTATTGAAAATTGCACTTCTTGCAAGTCTTTATTTAGCTATCTGTGGTGGCAGAGGCAAAAATCTTTGTTCAAGAGGTTGTCCATTAAGAGTAGTTCACCTGTAATGCCTGTGGAGAGGCAGGCAAAATGATGCTGACCAGGTCACAGGCCACAGTTTGTTGGCACTCCCAGGTGTGAGGCCTCTGGAATATAGCTGCAGGTTGCAGGCTGCCTGGTAGGGATGCTCCAGGTTACCAGGGTAGGAGGGGGGAACAAGTTGTAGAGATGCAGAGCCTTTCTGTTTTCCCTTTTCCTTTGGAAACCAAGTACACGAAGCAGCTGTTCCAAGTGCAGGTGCTCTCCACTCATCACTCCAGCTTTACATTCTTGTTCCTATTTGTATGTAGGTGCTTTGAGGATGACCAGGCTTCACTAAAATAGTGCTACCACAGTTTCTGCTGGGTCTGAGTCCAGGATACAAAGCATATGGAACCAAAGCTAAACCTGGTTCAATATGTCTTGCCTAGAGCTACTCAGCTCTTCTGAGCACTCTCATGTACCAGATACTAGGTAAGCTCTAACTAGTTTTGGGTAGATTTTCTTTGTTTTAATGTATGCCTGTGCAGACCTCATCTGCAAGTAAGGGCAAATATCCCAAAATTCTTAGATCTTCACAGATGCTTGTGGCAAGGTTTCCAAACATGACTGAGGAAGTTAGGTACTCAACTCTTACTGATTTCATGAAAGCAGTGGGAGTCAGCCAGTTGTTCTGTTTAGTTGAAAATCCCACAAGATACCTATCTATCTATTTGACCTGCTTTGAAAACCTCTCTCCTAGTGCTTTCTAGAGTGTGTTGTCACTAATATTGAAAGGTCAGTCAGGTTTGCAGTATTATTTGGACAGGACTGATGTGTGTGGAGGAGACACATGCACATCATACAGGAAACATGAGTCCTGGACTGGAATGCACAGCTAAGGCTGTACTGAGCTTAGCTCTGCGTGCCTTGGGCAGATGGGCACTTCTCGCTGGAGATGAAAATGCAGACTGAGGGAATATGGTTTAAATACAGGCATAAATCCTGAGTCAGGACTGAGATACTTCTACCTGAATTAACTGATTTGACTGTATTCTCTTCTTTTTAGAGTGTAATTCATGGCACTGGATGCAAAAGTTACTCTAAATTTTTCAGCAGTTGTGGGCCCTAGGTATTATTACAAGGTAACCAGCTTTCCTGAATTAATGTTGCTTATTCTACTTTTGAATAAAGCTAAAAAATTAATTATTACAAGCTCAGAATTTACCTTGTTTGATCTCACATACCCTCTGTGCTGTAGAGTTGGAGCTACAGTGACTTTTGAGCGTTGGGTACAGTGCTTGTCCAAACTCATGAAGATTAATAAAAAGTAATACATGTATATACCTCAAGGACACAGTAACAGGAGGCAAGCAAAGTCACCATGATGTTGATACAGATGCTCCTAGCTGAAATGACATTCTTGGGCTTAGGCATTTATGTTTACTTTATGGGCTGTTAAGCAAGTACATAATGTTTTGCCCAGAAAAAAAAAGACTTACATGAGCTGGATTGCTCATTCTCTGGCTTCCATGACATCAGGCAGCTTGAAGGAAACAATCCTTAGGAACCACTAGAGAAATTCTTCCTTTCAACTTGTCCTTCCCAGGACAGTGACATTTTAGCCCCTCTCCTTATTCCCTATGTTGTGCACTTGATTCTTGAGAATAACTTTCTCCTCCTTCAGCCTTCCACTATAAACTTCCTGTGTCAGAGAAGGAGAGGGGAGACAAGGGGCATACGCGTAAGAAGGAAAATTAGTATTAGGAAAAAGGTCTGCAAAGCCTGGAAGAAGGGTCGTATCCAGGAAGAAGGAAAACCACTGGACAGCAGAGAAGGTGAAAGGGGGAGTTGAACATGCAGTTCCTATCCTAGATGAACAACAGTGTTGGTTTTGCTGGTTGATACATGTGCAGAGCCTCGTGCCAGACTAACTCGGACAGCTTGAGTGTGAGCTCAAATTTTCACCCTTCTTCATTTAGAGAATCATAGAATGTTTTGCGTTGGAAGGGACCCCTAAAGGTCATCTTAGTTCAACATCCCTTGCAATTAGCAGGGACGTCTGCAACTAGATCAGCATAAGGTCTCTGTGTGTGTGTCTTAGTGGTGCATTGCCTGCCAAACATAATCAAAAGCACACAGCATCTATCAGGATATGTGAATCTTCCTGTGTTAGCATCTCTCACCTGATCTGCCTGCACACCTACCATTTGTTTTCAGTACCTGCAGGTGATCCCCTGAGGGCAAGGTCCTATTCCAGCATTTTTGGATGAAGGGCCTGTGTGATGATGGGGTGGCTGGTTATAGAGTGGGGGTGGTAAGATGTATAGGAACCTTTGGGAATTTTTGTCTTAATGATTGCTACATAGGGAGGCTTCAGAGTTGTTTTTCTCAGAATCACAGAATATGCTGAGTTGGAAGGCACACACAAAGATCACAGAGTCCAGCTCCTCACCCTGCATAGCACCATCCTCTGCGGACAGGGAAGTGGAAATTCCAAAGAGTGAGGTCTGTGCACACCTCATGAGAACATGTAATAGGGCAGAGGGATGTGGTTGGTAGCGAGGGGTGGGACGTCCCCATCTCTCGAAGGGCTGCGGAGAGAAGCTCTCTGGCGGGCACAGCAGCAGGTGGAGGCTGTGGTGGGTGCGGGCTGGGCGGCAGCAGAGGGTGCCCGCGGCTCGCTGAGCTCGCTGCCGCGACAGCCGCGTCCCCGGGCAGCCCCCGCACATTCCCCTGCCCGCCCCGGGCCCCGCTCCGTGCTGCAGCGGGGTGGAGCTTCCCCTTTGGGATTAGGGGCGTTGTAATACTATTTTTAAAAAAAAAACACCCCACTTTTTAAAAACACTTAAAAAAAATTAATACTTTTTTCAATACCTTTTTCCTATTACCTTTTTAATAATAATTTTTAATACCTCTTTTTATCGTTGAGACAGTTCTAACCCCAACACCCTCCCCCCCCTTTTTTTTTTTTAAACATATCCTTGAGGCTCTCCCTTCTCTTCCCTTCTTCTCAAGGAACAGCAGCTACGGAGTTAGCCAGGAGAGTGAAGCACAGGACAGAAAGGTTTGGGCTATTTTCTTGCCCAAACAGAATGGCCCCTTTTTCTCTGGTACTTGGACAGAAGCTCTTCCGTCTTCTCAGAGCAGGCCCGTGTAGCAGAGCCACCTTCACACACACTCTGTGTTCACAAAAGATCAGCTTCTTTCCAGGAGTCCTCTTTTCACCCCACAGAATGGCAGTCCCAAGGAAAGGGCAGGGGGTCAGTCACTGGATTGGGGTGCCCTAAGGTCAACACAGGGGAGAAAAAAAGAGAAGGCAAAGGGGTGAGCGCATACAAGGAATGAAAAGGAAAGTGCTGGATACACTGTAGTTATGAGATAATGGAGGAAATGCTATTTGCTAGAGAAATGTGGAACCTGAGGTTAAGGGGCAGCAGATGTTAAGTAAACAAACACATCTGAGCTTATATTCTTCTTGCTTTTCTACCATCCACTGAAGAACTAATTAATGAAAAATCTGGCAGCTTGATTTCATTGTCTGGGGAACAGACCACAGGAAAATGTGTAAAATTTTGGCAGTGTTTTAGTCATAAGGTCAGTCAAGGCAAAGGAGTATTGCAGCCCATTTAGTTACTTTGGCCAAGGAATTTACATTAAAATTATCTGCATTTTTTAACAATCAGCAGAGCTGAGGCTATGCCCTGCATTCAGAAAGTCAGAAATTAGCTCACAATTCAAGGGGGGGTTTTCACTTTATACCAAAATAACATTTGGTATCTAATAAAAATCTGAGTTAGTTTGTATTTTTTAAGCACTACAATAATATGGCAAGAAAGGAGAAATAAATGGGAGATATGTTAACAGGAGAACACTGATATATTCTATTAGTGGAGACAATAATATGCAAATAGTCAGCAAGTAAGAAGTGAAGCAGTGTAGAGAGCTCGTACTCAAACCTAGGAATGAGGACACATTATTAGACCAGTTTTTGTTATAAGTGCTTTCTCATATTTTGGACAGTAATTTACTTTTATAAAGTATCCTGTTGATTTCACCTCGGGCAGAGTGTTTCCTACAAATGCCACAATACAGGCAAAAGCCACTGATGTAAACAATCCCAATGTGGATAGTCTGAAAACTGAGCCTGCTAAATAAAGGAAAAGAGATATTTGAGGGAGTAACAGAGATACTGTTGCACTGTCCTCATTGTTAATCTTGATATTTATTTAATTAAACATATCCTTTGTTTCAGCAGAAAAGAAGCAGTGGCAGAATTGGCTTTTGCCTCCACCAGATTGTTGCAGAACCTGGGAACTTTGCCAGTACAATTACAGTGAAGTTGGCTGTGGAGTATGTGAGGCCTCAATCCCAAATCTGGATAAACTGAGGCATAACTATATATCCTCTAACTCATACCTATATATATATAACTATATATATCCTCAAATGGAGGATGAGGCAGGCTTTCCAAGCATATAGTTACTATAGAATTTTTACTGGGAATTATAACACATTGTTTTTGCTGAAAACATTAAGTCCAAGTGCAAAGTGCTGTATCTGGGTTGGGGCAATCCCAGACATGAGCACAGGCTGGGAGAAGAAGACCTTGACAGCAGCCCTGCAGAGGAGTGTTCTTGGGGACGAAATGTTTAGAGGCATCTTTTTATAAGTAGAGAGGATAGAAATTCCATGTGTTAGCATCTAGAAACAAGAAAAATATATTCAGCCTTTTCTATAACATACCGTGAAGGCATCACTGACAGGAAGGGAAAGGGGAATGGGCAACTGCAGGGCAGGGAGTTCTCAAATGTGACTAAAGTCAATGTTCCTTAATGATTTTAACATTAAAAAGGGGAAAATGAGAAACACAAGGTCAGTCTCCCTCTTTGAGGTGTAAAGCAAGCAGTATTGCTGTATTTCTGCTCATTTGCTTCCAGCTTTCTAAGCAGGCAGCCCACAACCATGATTTGATGCTCTCAGTGTCACTAAAATGGAATCCAGATATTAATGCCTCATGTGCACAGGGTCACATGTTGGTTTTGGGACACCATGGGTAAGGTAAAGATGGACAAGCCTGAACAGAGTGTGCAGCTGAAATACAACCCTTTGTGATTGTATCCATCACATGTTTTTTCCAGGGGGAAAGGCATGATCAGCAGGGATGCTAAGCTTTTTAACCTTGAATGACATCCTATGATAAGCCCAGGCACAGAGGAAAAGAAAGAGGCAGTGGCTTCCACCTACTAGAAGTCTTATATTTCCACGGTGCTGAGACTGTGATAATTATGATACATACAGCTGGTGCTATTATTCAACCATTCCTGAAGGAGAGGGTCGGTCTTAAGCAGCATAAAGATTGCTGCAAAATTTCACTGTGGGCAAAAGTTAATTAATAAAAAACAGTTAGCTATTCATATGAATGGCAGGAACAACTTCCAGAGCCATGTGATTATATTTGCATTCAGTGCAGTGCTTAAGATGCCTTGCTGGTGGGCCAGAAGCCCACTGTGCTAAGTGCTGCATGAAATGGGTGAATGGAAAAAGGAGAGAACAAACTCGTAGTGGCAGTTGTCAGCCTGCTCTTGGAGGAACAGTTGTTGCAGTTGAGCCAGTGCCAGTATAATACTTGCAGTGGGAAAAGAGGGGAAAGAATCACAGCAGCAAGAGAGCATCAGTAAAGCTGTCAGTAGGGGGAAAGCACAAAAAGTTGAGTGCAAGTGCTGATGGACTGCAAGACCCCAGGTGAGGGGTTGTAGCTGACAACAATGGATAATGCTAAAGAGACTTGGTCATAGTTGGAATTTAACAGCAGAGGGAACAAGTAGATAACATAATTTGAGGAGTGGCCTCTTAGGTGAGAGGGAAGGTTGAGGCATGGATGCAGACAACAGAAAGACACAAGTGCAAAGAAATCAACACCTATAGGATGTGCTTGTTAGCAGCACACAGGATGAGTGAGAGTGGAAAGAGGATGAGAAACTCCAGAATTTCTCAGAAGACACAATCTGAGGAGAGTTGTGTTTGAGAGCAGTGTCAGAGCTGAGAAAGGGCTTGGATACAGGGTTGTTCAAAAGAGCAGAAGGGAGAAGGAAAAGAAGAAAGGGATGGAGAAAGGGAGTGTCAGAGAAGAAGAGGCATCTTAATGAGAAGGTGGCAGTGACAGCAGAAAAAGCACATCTCTGTTAGGGCTGGGAGATGATGGAGAAAATTGTTTGGCTGTCCTGCAGTAGGGTTAGAAATGGTACAATCATGGAACAGACTGTCAGAGAAAAGAGATAAAAACTGAGTAGAGAAGTATTGAGGCTGGATGTGTTGCCATGAGAGGTTATAGAAGGAGAAATTTGTGAGGGCAGCCAGAATGGGTCTAATGTCATCAGAGGTGAGACAGAGTAAGGCCAAGGTGGAGTCTGGGTTTGTGTTACTGGGTGAGGTGAGAAGTGGGAAGAGCAGCAGACAGAAGTGTGAGTGGAACAGAAATCAAAGAAAAGGGCTTAAGCTGAGCAGATGGGTGACTGCTTTGAGTTTGTAAGTAGCATTCTTGGGGAGTAACAAAAAAACTAGAAAGCTGAGTGAATTTCATCTGGGGGAAAAGGGGAGCACTGTGAAGGTTGTTGTGGTACCTGTATAGCCAGAGGGTAGCATTTTCTTTGTAAGGAGAATGGAAGTGGCATCGAGTAAAAAGGGTAATGGAGATTTCTTAGCAGAGAATGTGACAATTAAACCTGAAGTAATAAGTTGTATTTGATCATTTTATCTTAATGGTATGTTTTGTTACATTCTTATTTGTGGCAAAAATGTACATAGTGACCTTTTCTACTATCTCCTGTCCAGCACTGGGCTTTTCCAGGTTTTGGAAAAAAGAAACCTGGGTTAGACTGGCCACTCCTCAGTGCTTTCCTGAGCATCTGGTCTTTGGTAGGATGGCTGGCTGTAGTTATTTTTAGGTGATGTGTAGATTTGCATTTCTTCAGCTGGAATTTCCTTCTTGTTATCAACCATGGTTTTCAACCCTACTAGGTTGTCAATCTCAGATCTTCCCCAAATGCCTGAAACTGTTCTTGAAACATGCTCTAAAGACTTCTCATAGATCCCACTGTTCATACAGCTTCTTCTCTTTCTGCCTGTAGACCAGCTGTACTGGCTAGGATGTCATTATCAGAATCATCACACCACATTTCTGTTAACACTCCTAAAAATGCATGTTCTGTCAATGACTAAAAGTGTTCATTTTCCTTGCCTTTGTGTTCAGACAGCTTCCTACATTCATACTTTCCTTTTTCTTCTAAATCTTTTGCCTCAGACAGAGTTCATTTTTTGTCTTGCTTTTTATGTTAGAAACACACACCACGTCATTTGACTTAAACAAAAAAGTCCCCTATTCCTCTTCCCCTACACTGTTTGAATAGAGGCCTGTGTGAGAAGCCTTGCCAGCTTTGAAATGGGAAGGCTGGTTGGCTGGTTTGGCTTTTTTTTTTTTTTTGCTTAGATGGAGATTGTTTTAATCCAAACAGACTCTCACTTCGAAAGATATAAAGGACATTCCATTGCTTCTTGGGTCCAAAACACTCCTAAACTGACACATTTACCACTCGGTCTCAGTTTGCACAGCACAAAGCACATAAGAGTGCTTTGTCTGTGGTGCTATAATGCTGTTCTTTCAGAAAGCTGATAATTCTCTAGCCTGAGCTTTGGCACAATCTCACTAACAAAGCTCAGCACATGGACAACAGGGTACATATCTGAGGGATGCCTTATGTCAGAGGCCTTAGTTTGTGATAGCACTGAGTGACCCTTGTCCTTTCTACATGCCTTCAGCCAGTGCAAGACAACGTGAGCTACAATCAATCACAAGCATCCCTTACATGCCAAGACTTCAAGCCCAGATTACTATCATCAACAAATGCTTGAAGAGCCATTACAGGCTAATTGGGCTGCAAACACTACTTTCCTATCTGTAGGAGCGTGAGAAATTCAACCTCAGCATGAAACCAAGGAGGGGATCTGCTCAAGACACCATTTGTCTAGTCCTTAGCTGCCCTCTCCATGTTATTAATCGTAGTCTCTAAAGTGAGCATGATTTGGACTGGACAGCAACTGTCAGTCTTCCTGAAGAGAAGAAGTAACTTTGCCTGTCTGAGGCTGGTTGATAGTTTCTTACCTGATAGTTGTACTTGTGAGAAGGTGATCCTGCAGCTGTCTCCACAGTCTGCTCCAGCTCTGTGCAGCCCTTATTAACACACAGAGTATGACACATATGTGCTGTAGTTGCCAGGTACTTCAGCGTTTGGACTGCATACAGCTTCTCTACCCTACCAAGTGGGAATGTATTTGAGAACAGAATGAAAGGGTTTGGCCGGAGAGCTGCTGAAAGGCCATTTCCCCTTCGAGGCATGTGAGACACCTGGAGACACCTGCCTGTCATGTAGATGGGGCAAGAAATATTCATGGAGGATTTGCAACAACGCTCATTCTGAGTGGTGTGAAAATGAGGCTGCAAGACCTTTCAACTGACCTTGCCTGGGAAGAAGTTTGAGCCTAGCTTGAGGGAGGCTGTTTACTCCTTCACTTCAAGCACGAATGCATTCTGAGCCATTTTACCCATGTGGCATCGATTTCAACCAGCTCTTACATTAAATGAGATGACAATCCAGCTTTCAGATGTAGAATAATATATTTTTTTATCTCAGCCACTCCCTATGCTTTAAGAGTAGATGAATGTGGTTCAAAATATGGATTGAAATGGAAATGAGAACGAATTTTCACAGACAGGACAGCCCAAAATAGTGTGTCCCAGAGTGTGAGTTAGACTGGCAGAATAGAGACCAGAAAACAAAACTGTGTGGAGAAAAGAAAAGAAAACAACCCTGTGGTTCTGTGAAAGGGGCAGTCCCCTCTGATAAAGAGACTCTGGAGGCAGCTGTCTCCCCCATCTGCGCCATGAGTAGGATGCACTCCTACTTCCTGTCTGAACAGAAAGATAACGTGAAAAAGCCACTGTGACATTTGACATTTCTTGTAGTTTCCCTTTTTATAGCCAAACAGTGTGATTCACTGGGGTTCTTCTTGAAAGTGGAGAGCTGTGAAAAGAAAATTCAAGCACTGGGCTCAAATATTGAAAGGTGACATTCCTACCCTTGTGACTGTCTTGAGAAGGGCTGAGGGTATGTCTGCTTTGTAGTAATTACTACCTCGTCTTCTGCCCCATTACACGTACAAGACAGTTCCCTTATGATTGCAGTTCTGCTTCCTTGACCCTTGTTACACAGAGAAGTCTACTCTAGGCCAAACATATAGGAAAAAATTGGTGTCTTGGTTTTTGTTCTGGTGCATTTGTTTTAAAGTGCTCTGGAGCAAGCTCAGCACATGCCCTCTCCTTTCCAAGCTGTGTGAGTGGCAGATGAAGCGCTATGGAATATGGCAGACTTCAATAAAAGAAGCTTACATGGGTAGTCTGCCCGCCAAAGCTTTTGAGTTACATGCCGTCCTTTGATGCATATAAAGTATTTAATTTAGCTAAGTAGATCTTAAAGATCTAGTTAAGACTGGGCTGGGAGACACAGACCTCAAGTATCCATGACACGTATGTAGCTGGAGGGGATTTCAGAAATTAGAAGCAGCTCATTAAAACTCCTAGTCATGAGTGATTCCCATATGCAGCATGCATGCCCATCACATAGTACCTCAGTTGAGTCCTTTCAAGACAAGAGAGGACAGGGTGAACTGTTCACTGCCCGATGTGCTGGGATTATCAGAGTGAGGAAAGGCATGACCTGTGTGAGAACATTTCTGTGGTGAACCTGTGCCCTGTGGCTTTGCTGCTGCTACATTTTGCTTGAGCATGTTGAGACCTGTCCAGTCAGTGCCACACACAGCCGCTCTATCTTTGTTCCCAGACACATCCTTTGTGGCTTTGCCAGAGATTTTCCCTATGTAGAAAAGCTGTGGGTATCATGGAGCTACTGAAATATTTCATTAGTGTGGAACAAAGCAGGAAGCTGATGAGCTCATTAAATTGTTGAATAATTTAAGTTGGATGTAACCTCTGCTGGACACAAGTCCATCCTCTTTGTCTGAGCCAGGCTACCCTCTGAGCAAGGCAAAGTTGATCAGGTCCTTGTCCTGCTGGGTTTTCAAAATCTTGAAGGATGTAGATTCCACAACTGAGCTGGGCAACCTGTTCCACCATGCTTCAAGTCTTCGTTTTGTCTTTGTGTGTGTGTAAATGCAGAGAAGGAGGGTGGCAGGAAGAGCAGGGAGTGCACGCAGAGGTGTGTGTGCACTCATTCATGTATAGAGCTGTGTTCCCAAATTCTGTTTCTTTTTTGGCAGGTGAAAAGAGCACGCTGCCGCTGGCAACCAGGGCAGTAGCTGAATGGCTTTTAAAAAATCTTCACATTGAGAAGAATTGCATGTTGTGATCAATGAGATAGTTTTTTAGGGAATGTGCTTTTGGTTTGGGAGTAGTCTTGCAGTTATGCAAGGATTCACTGCTTTTAAATAACTGGAAAAATTAGTGTCTTGAATCTCTTTCACATTTAGATCTATTGTCAGTTTATTAAATTGAGGTTTATTGCTAGCTTTCCTAGCCAAAAAATAGCTGTTAGCATACTATAACAGAGCATAAATTTGAGTTCACTGAATCAAAGGCATTATTAAAGAAAAAAATTACTCAATGACCTGTCTGATCTAATAAATCCTGCCATTCGCATAAAACAAAATGACAAGAATTTATGTCCACTAGATGTGTAAAACAAAGGCAGTCATAGTGGTTGGATTTTGAAATGCTTTCTTCAGCCAGCTGGTCTTTACTGTAGAATCTTGTAGGTAAAAATGAGGTAAGGATAGAAATGGCTGACTAAATTGCTATTGAGATGATAGAGACATCTTCTTTGGTAGCATTAAAATCAAAGTAGCCAGATGGTTTGAGACTTCTGAGGTTGTCTGTGGGCCACCGTGCTTCATGCCTGGCAGAATCCTGTAGACAAAAGCTTTCAAACTGCAGGCTTACAGTGTGAAAGGGAACTAATCACAGTCCCATTCAGGAAGGCCTGTTTAACAGTTTGACATGAACTTGCTGACCACCAGCACTGAGTGCTGGTAAATCTGTAAAGTGACTTTCCCTCTTATTTACCCATGAATAATATCTGACTG
Source organism: Picathartes gymnocephalus (assembly GCA_013390045.1). NCBI lineage: Eukaryota > Metazoa > Chordata > Aves > Passeriformes > Picathartidae > Picathartes > Picathartes gymnocephalus. The sequence continues at coordinate 42,429 of WEKY01016269.1, forward strand.
AAAACGTCTGAGTCTAGCCTGCCCACCACTTGCCTTGCAGCTGCTCCCTCTAACTACTGCAGTGGCCTTCATTTGTGGAAATAGAAACCGCCTTAATGACAGCCTCTTCAAAGCCTGGCTGAAATTTGCCTTATGCTGTGCTCTGACCTTCAGTGAGCCAGCGAAGAGCACGGGGTTGTCCTTCTGTCCTTGGTGAGCTGCCACTTGCATGGCACACGGGTTCACATGCACTTTTCTGTAACGAAGTAAAAATAAGGGAATGCTTTTGCATCTGCCACATATTTTTGCATTTACGAAGCACCTACCATTCATTGTCAAGTCAAATAATTAGCTTTGTACTTTTGCCATTAGGCTTGATTATACAAGTATGTGATTCAAATTTCTTAAAATATTTGTGTGTGTACACGTATGTATGCATATTATGTTGTATATGAGCAAAAAGTAATTCTGAAGACCAGTTTCAGTTTAGTTGCAAAGCTTACATATGCCTAGGAAATTTCATACACCCATGGGCCATGCCTAAACTTCAGAGTCAGGCATGTATTTGTTCAGACTCAGACATCAGTCTTGTAACAGATGCCACAGAGAATCAAGTGAGTCTCTTCTGTTCTCCTGGAACAGCATTGCCCCTGGGCCATCCTCGAAGGCATCAGTAGAGACCCAAGTTTCTTTGTTTGATTCAAAGCATATCAGCATAGTTTCATTGATTGAAATGTACTTTGGTTCCATTCATTCCCACTCATGTAGTGCTCCCTCATGGCAAGGCCTTGTAACTATGGCTCAAGCATCACTGTTCGGCTGTCACATCTGGGCTGAATTTTCCCAGGAGCATAAACACTCCAGGATGGGTTTCCTAGCACAGCTTCAAAGTGGGCATTCCCATGACAGCATTTCAAAGCACTCTCCTTTGTTTTTTCTCCCCCAAATTCTGAAACTTCTGCGAGTAGCACAGTAATTCAAAAGCAAACAATGTACAGCCCTCAATTACTTCATCAAACTAGACCCATGGAGCTTTAGCACCCTTCCCATTTATTCCACACTTTACAGCCTTCAAGAAGACTCATTCATCATAATCTCTCCTCATGACTTCTCTGTGTGCTTCTGTGTGTCTGTGCCTGTGCCTGTGCCTGTGTGTAGGAGTGATGTGCCTGGAATAAGGGGTAATGGAAAATCAAAGAGAGGGGTTCTGCTCAGAGGGAAGATGAGAGAGGAAGTGAAACAGTGTTGTGAGGAGTCACAGGAGGTAATAGTGAGCTCATCAAGACTGGGAAGAAAGAGGAAGCAAGTGGACAACTTGGGTTCAGAGAGATAGTGCTAAAATATCTCCACTTTCCTCAAGAGTGCAGGCTTTTTGTCTGGATGACTCCTTGCAATAGCTTTATTGCTTCTAAGGCAGGGCATTCCCCATTTGCCTTCTTTACTTTCCTCTATACAATGCTGTAGGACATTTGGGAGCAGAGGAATTTTCCACCCGTAAGAGAAAAGCCCAGATGGCCTGGCAATGTTGAATTCCCTTGCCTCAGGGGTTGCATTGCTGTGCCTTTTCTGGTGATAATATGTCAAAATGCAAATATAGTTGGATTTCAGGCCCCCATGTGGAGCTTTTGCCTAGGAAATGTAGCCGATGCTCACATCATACTTTCATGTATTTATTTTTGTTGGTAAGTTTGAACATATTTTCCTCAGCCTGTGGTTCTCTCCCTGCTGGTTGTACACATGTAGTGAATAATTAATTCCTGAGAATATAATTGCACTTCCTTAGTCCTGATGCTTTTCTTCTCCATATCCAGATGTGCTGCTCCGCTAGTTAAGTTCTTCTAATGTTAATTAGAATTAATGCTAACTGGATTTGCCACTGATGGCAGCTGCATTTGCCTGTTTCAGCTCAAGGTTCTATCAGTGGACGTCTGTGTGCTTTGAAAGCATGCCCCACAGGCAGAGATGTGATTTTAGGGTTATACTAGCTCTGTCTGCTGGCAGTTGTGCAATAGCAGACTTCAGGGAGAGAGACCAGTTCGTCCTCTGTGGCTTTCTCATTTAAGGTTAAGATATGGCCAGCTATAGAACTGATAGAAAACTCATTGAGGTCAGTCTTTTCCCAGTTAGTTCCAGCATATCTTCCCATATTTGAATGAGAGAGACCATATCTAAAGTTGTGATACATAGGAGGGCAGGGCAAGCAAATACATTTTAGGAACTAACTGCTATGAATTTTCAGTTGGTGGAAGTGAACATGAGCATCTGAGTTTGAAAAGGCATGGCCCAGCATCTGGTCCATTTAGGGCTCTCCAGCCCTTTGCTGGAGCATCCATAAAGCTTCACAGTGCCTTGTCACTGGACATGGGCTCCATCAAGCAGGGTGGCAGCCATAGATGCCTTCTAGGCTCACCATGCCAGCAGAACCAGATGGGGAAGTTGACAAAAGAAGAGCTCTTCCATGCAGGGAGTCTGTCAGGCAGATCTAGAAAGAGCCAGAAGATCTGAGAGTTTTCCCCCACCATGGAGGCTTCTCTGGCTGGGCTTAGAGACAAATTAAAGAAAATGCATCTAAGGAGCTCCTCTCTGCCTTTGGTGATCTTGAAGAAACAACTCCCAGCCCACTCTGGCCCTCTTGAACCAGTCGCTGGTTGTTGTTCTGTTACAAAAAAGAATGCTCTCACAAATTAGAAATAGACAGTCCCCCCGAAAGCCATATTAATTTCCTTTATTTATTCTAAAAGTTAAATGCGCAGAGGATTTCCAGGTCACACGTACATTTCGTAACATGTAGATGTGTACTAAAATATATATTGTTAAAGCTTGATTTTTTTGGTGCATGTAAGGTGGTTGTTTCTGAGAGAGAAAGCATATGGGATATAAGGAACATACTGTGCATGAAACATGAGTAAATAGAGTTTTAAGACTTACCACAAGGCTGATCCATACTCATGGGGTGATCTTTAACTTTTAATGAAAATAAAAGCTCTCGTCCAGAATTATCTAGTCTTCTAGTTAACAAAAACCACAGGAAATGAAAGGAGAAATGTAATGTGTTTCAACAAGAGTGCACACAAGGTTTGTGGGTAGCAGTCTGCTCTGGCCTTGGGAAAAAGTGTCTGGTGGATGCAGAGTACAATAAACATATGTAGAATTGTAGAAGTGCTGGCAAAGTCTCAGTTGTATCCCCTACACTCACCCTCACTCTCTATGTCTCTCAGTGAATTGAGGTGTCTGGAGAAAAAAAGCCTGTCACAAGAAATGTATGTGATAAATTGAAAACATCATCAGGTTTCACAAGCTTGTACCAATATTCCAGCCACTCAGCCTGTCTAAAGATTCTGCTTGCTTTAAAAAAAGAACCTCTATTAAGACATCTGACTTCTCAGATGGTCCTTGCAAAATATTCAACAGAGAGTAGGGCTTTGCTTTTTGAATCTGGCTTACACACTAAGCTTATGACATACTTGAAGACACCCTGTACATCACATAATTCATTTGATATGACTCCATTTAGACTGTCTCACACCCAGAGACACACAGTTGATCAGGTGCTGAATATGCATTATACCAAGAGGAATTGCAGACATGTCACACATCTAGACAGCCTCCAAAGAATAAGTGATGAAAATTACATGCAAGGTCAGATGGGGGAGCAGTTGGATCATGGGCAGCCATTAGAACATCAAGAGAGGAAACAAAACATTCTTGTTGCAGGTCTCCTGTGTGGCTGCAGTTGATCTGTGAAATTCAGGTCACTTGCCAGGTTTGTGTTGCTACATTAAACAGCATTACAGGAGAAAAAACACTGTAATGCACAAGGCTTAAAAATGAAGTTCGTTGCAATACAAAATGACTGTGAGAGCCAAAAATGAAGAAAAGGGACATGTAACCTTTCAAAATAAATATACACTCTTCATTTCTAAATTAGAAGCAACAAAAACTGGGAGGAGAGTTTAAATTTGCCTCACCCCATCTTTCTGGGAGAAATTCTGTGAGTTGATTGAGTGGGCCAAAACCTGGGCCAGAAGTGATCACAGTAAAACCAAGAAACATTTGCCAAGCCTGAGTGTATCCAATGGCAATCGAGCACAGTAGTACAGGAATTTAAAACAAAAACTTCCAAAAAGAAAAGAGAAGCCAGCTGTGTCCACTGAGCATGGCATGAGGGGAGAAAGGCTGTGAAATTGGAAGACTCCGAAGATGGTGTAGCAGTGTGTGCAGGGCTGGGTTTCCGAGGGGCCCTGACGGCAGGATGCTGCCCTCACAGCAGGGAGGGACAACAGGAGTGCGGGCTCTGTCCGCTCGGCGCAGTTCAGCGGCATCACAAATAATAGATTATAGACATCTGCCTGTTTGATGTGGGTGTGAAATTCTAAATTAGCTAACAAAATGGTGCTTTGTATTAATAACATGCATGCAATTTAGTCTATAATTTCCCTGAGAGAATGGCAAAGTTAAATAATTAATCATGCCTCAAAACAGGATTATTATAGGGATTAAGAGGAAGAAATATAGCTGCTAAAATTAAAAAAGGAATGTAGAAACAATGCCTCCAAACCATGGCTGTTGTGCATAGTATTTTACATGTTAGTTAAACTAGAAACAGCTGAAAATGAGTAATCTTGGTTGCATCTATTAACCTCCCTCTTTGGTGAGGAGATTGATCTCTAAAACATTGCACAAAGATCAACTGATGCTGTTGTTAATCACTCCTGAAGTGTCTGTATCTGGGATGTTTACAGCATCTTCTCCTAGGGAGAAGGATGGGCTTTCACATGTTTTTCTTAGCAATGCACCAGGTCAGACAATTTTTTTGCATTGATTTGAGTAGATCTGCTGATCATTTTTTGTTTCCTCAGAATAAGTGTGCATATTTCCTTTGTGGTAATTTAACCCCTCTGATCTGTGCTATTGATTATTTACTTCATGTCTATCTTTCAGTATTACTTCATGTATCTCTTGTTTTTTAACTGACATTTTTTCCCCCATATTTTGGTGAATCTGAAGTTTTTAAAATTTCCCAAATGAGCAGAAACCAAACAAGATAAATGTAAATTCTAGATGAGTCAAAAACAATTACAGAACAGGTAGATTTGAAAGCCATTGTGCTCAGGTTATCCAGTTAATGTGCATACTTCCCAGTTCTGGCCCCTTTGTCTTTACTTCTTAGCTCTGTTTACTTCACAATGACAGATAAATATTCCCTGGTGTCTTGTACTTCCTACAGAGTGGATCATCCACTCAGTACATGTAATTCACCTTCAGTGTTGCAAAGAACAGCAGCAGGACAAACTTATTTGCAGTGTATGTCTCTAAAAGGAAAGTATTTTTAAAGGAGAACAAAAGGGAAGACACTGGATTTAGTGAAGGCATGTACCAATTAACCCATGGAAGTCTCTTTTGCTTATGTTCAGAAATCACACCATAGACGCTCACAGTTGCTTGAGCAGCTGCATGCACAAATTCCTCAGCAATGACTGAAGTCAGTGGAAGTTTTGCCATTGATTT
>WEKY01016271.1:0-43802 GCA_013390045.1 Picathartes gymnocephalus
TTCTGCAACTTCCCGTCTTTAAAAAACACAGACACTGCTTCTGTGTCTAAATCTGGTTGGTTGTGCTTGGAGATTAAATCATGTCTATGAAGTTTGCTAAAGGAGGTGAGCTTAGTTATTATCCATGAGAGATTACTTTGCATCAGAATTATGTTGATAAATAATCATAGTTTTTTATATTAGATAGTTAAAACGGCAATCAGACAGGCAGGCAATTACAAGCATACAAAGTTGTTTTTTGCAGCAGACAGGCAAGAAAATAACTTTTTTTATATTTCTTTTAAAAACTACTATGGATAATTGCTTTTCCCTTAATACATTTGGCAGAAGTTACCTGTTCTTCTTCTTCACTGCCTGTTCCAGCTAAACTCAAAGAGCTAAGGTGCTTGTGAGAGTCAGAGAACTGTGGGATGGAATGAGGAAGAGATTCAGTAAAAGATGACAAACAAGGTGAATATAATTGCAGAAACCATCTACACAAAGTGCACAAAGGTACTGAGAATGTAAGTTGTTTTTCTCTATAGTCTTAAGGATTAGTAAGGACACTGCTTACATAAAGTGTAAGACATGCAGATAAAGAACAAAATAATGTCTAACAAAACTATCATTTAAAAAAAATCAGATTATTTTATGTTTCTTTTTCCAGTGACAACCTAGAAGAACATTAGAGAGCTCTCTTATCCACACACTCAAGGGGGAATACAGATTTTTCAGCCTTATTTTTTTTTTATGCCTGGCAGCTCTTTGTAGTCTCTATAAAAAACACAGCATTGCCATGCATGCACACAATCACATACTCTTCTTCCTAGTTCTGCATTTTCTGGTGTGATATTTATATTTTAACAGGAATACAGATGCTAAGTAACTGTTTACACAGAGAGAGAGTGTTTTCCCAATTTGAATAAGGTATTTCTGAATTGCTCAGGTGTAATATAGTGATACGTAAAACCAAATACTTTATTCTGCCGTCCACGTATAGGTAAAACAAGTCATTAAACACTCATTTTTATCAACACTGGAACTACTCACTCTTGCTCTCATGCCTGAGTTTAGGCTTTCATGAAGCAAAGACATTTCTGGAGGGCTTCTGGGTAATCCATCATCTTCAGAACTGGTCCCAGCATCCTCTGTTCGCTTTGCATGAAGCCCAAATGGAGGCGGAAGTCCCAATTTCATGGTCGGCTGGAGTTTCAGCTTCAGCGTGGCATAAAATACATTAGCTTATGAAAGTGATGGAGGTTTCCCTAGAACATTTTTTTAGCTGAGGTCAATGAGTTACCATTATTTTAACTTCACAATTGAATGATCCAGGGCACAGGACACTTGACTTTACACATTCTCTTAGGGAGCCAAATAAACTACCCATTCTTCAGCTATCATTTATATAGAACCAAGACAGGATACTGCTGTGTAATTAACAAATGCAACATTTGATGTAAGCTGCAGACAAATATTACTTACTAATCAAACTTTCAACCACAAATACTACCCAAAAAATATCAATACATCTCACCTCTTGCATTTGAAAAAAAATAATGTTGTGTAAATTACCTGTAAAGCTCTAATCCGATCAGAAACATTTTCTTGAGAAAACACTCTTACTGGCCTTGCAGGCTCTTGCCCAGTCTCAAGGATGAAAATGCTATCATGTGACAAAGCTCTGCTTCCCATAATGCCTTTATGTGTCCTAGAAAAATATAACGAATGAGTGAAAACCTGCAAAATTTTTTGCCATTTCTCTTAACTCAAGTGATCTATTGAATGTGGAATGGGAGACAGGTGTGCACAGCATACATCACAAACAAGATTCCAGACTTCTCCATGAATACAATACAGTCATTTGGGCTAATCTAAGAAACACCTTTGAAAGCCAAAAAAAATTTGTAAATGCTGTTATCTGTCATGTTAACAAACTGAATCAAAGACAGTTCAACCCCAGATGATGAATATGTCTTATGGAAAGAGCTACTGCCCCTTGGGTGGAAGCCAGCAGCTGAGTGGTGTCACAGTGCCACAGGCAAGCCCAGGTGCAAAATGAAGGGAGTTCACATAAACGAGTCTTTAATGAGACTTCTTGCTAATGTAAGACCATGTCTTGCAAATGAGTGACCATTACCATAGGAAGAATAAGTACCTTTTACTATCTAAATGTGGTACAGCATTTAATATATCTCTGCTATATAGATAATTAACAAAAACATTTCAGGCAATGTAGTCCTCACATGGAATCATTTGCAGAAATCCTTAAAAGGTGCTGTTCTCTGTATCAAGATCCCTCAGATTTTCTCTTATGAGCCTGTGGGATACATATTTTCGTGGACAATTTTGTGGCCTAGTAAGCGAAGTGGGAGATACTTTGTGGGCAGTTTCTCTCATATTCTGTTTCCTACTTCTGATGTATGTGTTACGTAACTACTTTTGTAAATGGTGCATGTGGGATATGAGCACCTTGTTTCCTTATGGGAATTGTAGAGGAGGCCCACAGACAGACAGCTAGCTGCTAGGAGGTTTCTTGTGCTTGTTTTCCTCAGTTTAGCTCGTACCCTGACTGAGCAGAGACAAGAAATGTGTGCACACAGCATTTTTTGTAAGAGTACCTTTTACAAATTTTTAAATCAGGGAGCTATGAAGTGGTAAATGAGTGCAGAATACAGAATTGTTTGGGCTCATGTAGCTATCAAGTTAATTGAACAGAAAAGAAAAAAGAACTGTATTTCTGGATCCTAGATACTGTCATGGGGACATGGAGGACAAACATAAACAATCACAGCAGACAGTAACATTTTCCTCGTAGTGGTTGCTATAAATATGTTTGATAAAACAATAGCAGGAAAGAGTTGATCTACATTCTTGCTGCAAAAGGAAGGAAAGCCTGCTACTTCTGCTTAATGCATTAGAGACATTAGAAGAACAATTTATCTAAGTGCAAATGTGATCTCTGCAATGCCTCCAAGGTCAGACAGATCTATAGCAATTTGCAGAGCAGGTGCCAGTCAGGGCTGCAGTGGTGCCCCCCACACCAATATTTAACAAGGGCGGCAGCCACGCAGGCAGTGTCATTGCAAGGGCACATTCATCCCAGCATTCCATCACCATTTCCTCTTTCTAGCAGATGCATCCCTCCCAGACACATAGTGGAAGTACCCTATATGTCTCCTCAGATGAAGAGTGTTCAAAATAATTTTCCTTCCTTTCAAATTTGGTCTTTGTCTTTCTAAATAAATATTAAGAAACAATAATATAACAATCCTTCAAGTTATAGCACAAGAATGTGACCAAAACAGCCAGAGATGGCACCCACTCAGACATGACCTTGTGGAGCCGTACATGGGGGAAAGAAAATCTCACCATCCACGTCTTGTAAATAAGTTGTCAAACAACAACACTACACACCACCTGGTGCTGCCAGCCCAGAACTCCGAGGGCTTCAAGCCGAACTAACTAACATTACTACTGCCAATGCCATGAAAGCAAAAAGAAAAAAAAAAACAAACAAAACCAAACCACCAAAGCACACACACAAAAAAATTATTAATAATTTCTTTTGGTTGTTTGGCGCTGCCTGGTGGCCACATCGAATAATGCCGTTTTAAATGCCCGGGATGGTTTCCTTTCCCATTCCTTTCTCATTCCTGGGCACAGCAGCACCTCTTGCTTGAGGACCAGGAGGCTTGTTCTGAGAGGCGCAACATCCACCAATGCAAAGATTTGCTTTTTGGTTAGCCAAGGGGCTCTTCAGTCCATGTCTCCATCCAGAGACATACCTGAATGTTTAGACTGGGTTTCCCATGGGTAATGTTTTTGCCATGTCTGGATGAAGACAGGGTTTTCAGAGGCAAAGAGACATACAGGATGGCACTCATCTGGTCTAACTTCAGACATTTACATTGGAGTTGGTTATGCCAGGGTCCTGCTTACATTCAGTGGGGAGATACAGGCACTTCTAGAGCCTATTTCATGCGTAAGGATGATACAAGGTTTGTTAGTAATGCTGACTTCTCTCTGGTTATAAAAGGCAGCTGGTAACTAACTATCCCTGTCCATGGCAGAGAGGTTGCAACTGGATGATCTCTAAAGACCCTCCCAACTCAAACCATTCTATAAATCTGTGGTTCCCTTACTCAAATGCAGACATTTTTCCTTTAGTCAGAGGAATCCCATGTATACAGAGGAAAAAAAGGCTTCAGAGGCTCTGGATCCTGCTGATTTCAGCTGAAGTTATCCCTCTACTCCTTCCTTGCTTTCAAACCCTGGCATAAATGGTTAGGCATCTAAATTTCTCTAACAACACTTAGCAGTTACATTTTAGGGGCACAAGACAATCGTGGGAGGATATAAACTGAGTATCTAATTCACTTTTGAAGATGGGAATTGCATTTTTTTGAAATTATAACCCAAGGCTGATTTAGGATTAAATGAAAGCTTTTTTCATTAATATTTCTTGCTGCATCCCATCCAATTCCCTTCTGATTTGCCTTGCATCAGCCATTTTAGTTTGTGCTTTCCTGGGAAAAGCAACTATTTGGAAATACAGCATTATGAACAAGGGGAGGAGGCAATTTTGGGGTGTCTTTAGTCTACAAACATTGTAGCAATTTTATATTTGTTTACCAGACAGAATCCAAAGACTTACTCAAGTTCATCTTCAGAATCATAACTAATGCGCATGTCATGAGAGGCTGCGACATCACTTGTTGACTGGCACAACTTCAGACTGCTGCTCACAGAAGATGATGTCTCTTTCCTTTTCTTTTTACCAAAAAACTTTTTGAAAGATTTGAACTTTGATTTTTTCTTTCCTAAGTGAAGAAACATAAAGAAGATGCAACCAGCAGCATGTGCAAATTTTTGAAAAATAACATTTCTTTACAATTTTTTGCATAAGTGGATTTGTTCCTGGAAAATGCAACACAGTCTACTGTTGCATTAATGTCTTTCAAGACTGTACTGATAGTATGAAATTACTGTTATCTTGGAGAATGGATTGCAATGTTTATGAGACATAAGAAATAACCAATGGTGTAAAATCATTCCTAATAGAGTTTCTACTTGCCTCTTGAGGTGATTAAACTGTGAAGGAAAAATTTGGTCTTAACTGCCTGGGATACGAAAAATAAATTATTACTTGGAAACCCACTGCCTTTGTTCAGCAAGCTATAGAGATGATAAGAGCAATGCTACCAAAACCAATTTAAATGTACAAAAGGCATATATAGGTGAATGTGCAGTGTTGGGAGGCTAATGCTTTTAAAATGTTGGGTTTATAATACATCGAGAATATTTTGAATGCTAATTACAAGATTCAATGGATCACAAAGTATTCAGCTAGGAATCAAGCAATAACCTTGAAAAACAATTCTAGTCTGCTCAGTAAGGGAAGACCTAAATTAGGATCAGTTGCAAGCTCTGTAAAGGAAACGATATAAAATTAAATCAGTGTTTTGCACAAGAATTCCAACAACTTGTGCCTTTCCTGTTTAAGTTGGCATGACAGCACTGTGAGGCATCCCTGTCAGCATTTCATTTACTCTTGGATCTTGTTGGGTAAAAAAGTTAGCTGGGTCACAAGATGCTACAAAAATCTTATTTAAGGCCTCTGAAAATGCTGAAAACATTTAACAGCTCTTGGAAACAGATGAAGAGAAAGGCAGAATGTCTATAAACAAAGAAATTCACTTCTATGAAAGAGCTAAGGCATAGAAGCTCAAGAAGTGACAGCACTTTTCATTCACTGAGGAAGGGAGAAATTATACCTGAATTGTCCTCTCCATCTCCTTCAGCCTCTCTCATCTTAGAGTCCATTATCCTTGGGGAACTCATGTGGCAATCACTAAAGGAGGTACAAAAAGTGTTAGTTGTATCAACAAAATAACAGTACTTCACTATATATGTGTACACATACTTACAGGCAAGTTACTAAAACATAAAAATATAGAATGGAATATTATGTGTATGCTTACATAATATATGTCTCCATGCATGTCTAAATATATGTGTGTGTGTATACAAATATATATAAAATCTCCATAAAATATTTTAAAATCCTATATGGTACTTATTAAGATAAAGTATAATAGATTCCACAGACTATTTCCATTTTCAGAAGACAACAGTACATGACAGTTTAGTCAACCAACCACTTCTATCTGAAGACTAAAGTTGAAGAATTCTTGAATGCTTCTAAAAATATGCATCAGAGGAGGTGGGCTTCTTTGATTCTCCTTTTCTGAGCCCATTCAGGAGCAGAGACAAAATGACAAAATTACAGCATTTGAGTAAGTGTACAAGTAACAATAGTAAAGGACCCCATGTATTTTTTTCCCTTCTTTATATTCAATTTAAAGTATTCTACAGGTTGTAGTTTTTCTTCTTTATAAAGAAACTTGAGAAACTTGGGAAAAAGTAATGATTCTTTGTATTTCTTTTGTTGTTGTTGTTGTTTTGTTTTGGATTTTTTGTTTGTTTGTTTGTTTAGATAACAGAGTTAGGAGAATTAGTAATAGAGAAATACAAGTAAAAATAAAACTGATTTTCTTCCCTCTTTTTAACTTCTGGAAAGCAAAATATTACTTTAATTGTTAGGGTTCCTAAACTAAAAAATAATTGCAAAACTGTACATGTCCAAAGCCTGAAGCCAATATCTGTAATTTAAATTCTATTTCTGATGCAGTAGTCTGTTTGCGCTCTTTTCTTCATCTGGAGAGCCATAATTTCATGTTCAAGGGAGAATAAAGTAATGGATGCCATTGACTGGATAGTGAGTTAAACGCTGTAGAGTCACTCTTTGGGCTGTAATGGTGGCAGATGCTCATACCACAACCTGGATGGGAGGGCAAGTAGACTGTGGCTGTTTTGAACCACTGAAGTACCACGAGAGTTAAGAAACAAGGCTTGTAAATTCAACGAGCTAGTGAAATGGAAATGAAACCTTTATTACTCAAATCTAAAACACAACACATCACCTGAACCATCCACAGCCACTTGAGCTGGGCCACAGTGTACAGCTGCAAGACAGCCATAGCAAAGGCACCTCTACTGCCTGGCAGCTCTGGGGCTTCTGCACCAGCCAGACCCAGACACCAGGTGTAAAACACCCCGTGCCACCACCCACCAGGTACCCAATTAGAATTAACATGAACACTAGAGTGAACAACTTTTGGTCAAGGGCATCTGCCTTAAGTATGGAGAATTAATGAGGAACCTATCCTAGGCAAAAACATGGATGGGAGTGGTGAGGTGCTGGCACAGGTTACCCAGAGGAGCTGTGGATATCCCACTCCTGGAAGTGCTCAAGGTAAGGCTGGAGACTTTGAGCAATCTCATCTAGTGGAAGGTGACCCAGCCTATGGCAGGGAGGTTGGAACTAGGTGTTCTTTAAGGTCTGTTTCAACACAAACACTACGCTACCTTTATTTTTAAGGTGAATGTCCACTGGGAGGTGACAGATAAATATGTATTGTAGGTTGTGGCATATCTAGTCAATTGTTAAACAGGGCGTCTCAGATTCCTGCTGTCACATCGCCATAGCAATGGCAGGAATGTAAATCAATATGTTTAAAGCTTCAGCTCTTATATGCATGCCCTGTAGCATCTATAACCTATACACATCCAGAAGTGGGATCCTACAGTCTCTATATAAATTATGAATTACATAACTCACATCCCCAGCTGTGGCTCACTGGCATCACCCTGTTGCATCCAACTGCACTCAGGTGAGGGTATATTTTTTTTTTATCCAAATGTTTGTATGCCATACTTCACTAGTTCTCAATAGCAAAGCTACTGGGTGATAAACCCCAACAGAGTGTCAATCTTTGTCTGAAACATGCGGGCAAGTATAAACATGTTGCCTCTGGCAAATCAGATAGTATATTATATTCCTGACAAACCAGAATTATGCTCCTGTCCCAAACCTTGGCAGCCAAATTTCTAGAGAATAAAACCAATTAAAAACAAAAAGTTAGCTCCACCATAATGTGTGCGAAGATTTGTGTGATTTATTTTGTAACATCTGAGGTCACAAAGAGTGTTTCCACTGGATGCCCCAAACATTGAGGGACACTAATACATGATCAGGGGTGCAGCATAAATCTCCTCACTTAGAGGAAACAGAAGGACAGTGAACCTTGATGGGCTCTCTCCTTGCCAGCTGTGCATCTTAAAGTAAGATCCTCACTCCCCTTCTGTCCCCATGCAGCAATACTTCAGGCCCACCACATTTTTGCTGTTTCCTAACATTATTCACTAACAAAAATTAGTGTGTCTTGCCAAAAAGCTCCCAAGATCCAAGGAAGGCAGGCCTCCCCTGCTGTGCCTCTTGCAAGGGTACAGGGCTGGAGCCCTGGCTTGTGAGAAGGAAGGAGGTGCTTGGCCACCGTGTGTCTGTGTGTGTGTGTGTGTATGTGGTACTCAGATTCCATCACCCCTGGAATTCTGGGGATTTGGTTATGTCGGGAAATCCAATTCCTAGGTTAAGGGAAGATGCAGGTCAATAAGCATCATTATTTTATATTATTTGTTCTGGATATGACTCATCCTGGGCCAATGCCGGCCTGTTGCAGAAGGAATTGTTCCATCTACAAGAGCAACATAAAATAATTTAAAAAAACATGTGGAGTTGACTCTACCTGGCAAAGGGAAGTTGGGCCATCTGGCCTCAGGTTGATCCTAGTTGGGATTGTTATAATCAGACAGAGATAACTCCCAAAGTGTAATTAGAGCTTGTGAGGAGACAAGTAAATTGAGCTAAAGTACAGGAACGTAGACAGAGACCAGAGTAACGTACAATGACTGCTAGGAAAGATTGTAATGAGTTCTGTTGAGGTACAGGGGAATAACTCTCCAGAATCTTAATAATATTTTATATTTATTTATTATAATAAAATATAGTAGAAAGTATATTTGACATCTGCATCTATTTTAAGGATCACCCATCAGAGTGACAAAAAGAAAATCAGATTACTTGATTACAAATTATATTACCTGGAGTTTCTAAACTCATCCAACATGTAAATGATTTGTTACTTGCCAGCAAAACACACCAAGATTGTTTGAAAGATACTCTTTTTCCATGTACTGCTTTAGCAAGTCATCCAGGGATTGCTTTTTTCAAGGACCCTCTTGAGAGATGCCCAGCTCAGGCTGTAATGCTATTAATAAAAAGTACTTTTACAGAGGAATCTGTCTTCCAGCTTATTGATTCAGCAGAAAGCTAGTCAAACCCAGTTATTGCAGCTGGCATGCGTAATTTCCATAACACCAGGTCCCACCATTGCTGCTGGAGGAATCCCTAGACAGCTCAGTGTCACCTGGGGGAAAAGCTGGCTGCTTTGCTGTGGGAGAGCTGCCCAGAAGACCTGGGCTGTGCGCAGGGAGGAAGGTTGTCCAGGTAAGATAACTTTGGAGTGAAGCAGGAAGCAACCTGAGGTGTGGGTCAGTGGCACGTGGGTGCAGAAGATACCAGGCACAAGTACCAGTGGCCTCCACCTCCTGTGCAGGAGCCCAGAGACTCTCTTATCCTCAGCAAGGAAAGGCTTATTTTAAATTATGGCAAATAAATCCTGTAAGTTTGGGCCAGGTAAGCAATACTGGGTTTGCAGTGGGGTGACTGTAAGGCTTTTATAAAAACTGCCTCTCAACTCGTCATGCAATTATAAGGATTTGGTTTTCAGTTCAAAAGACAAGTTTCCAGGCCAAACCCAGGGCTGGGTGTGACATTGTCCCAGGCCAATGGTGGCTGACACGGAGGAGGAGGTGACAGCAGCCCTCGCAGCAGTCACTATGTTGTGCAAACATACACTATGACAAGGGCAGCGAGGTGCAACCACCTGCCCCATACCAAGCATGCAGGAAGAGTTTTGTGCTTCCTGTTACCAAGGGGAGTTTTGTTTCCATCAAGGGATGAATGGACACATGCTTCCTTAACCTGAGAACAGCACAGCAGGGGGAATCAATAGGCAGCGGAGGGGACTGGAAGAACTTGAAAAATACTTCTGGACAGTGTACTGGTGTTCAAGTTTTCAGAAAAATGCTCATTTTTAGCAAATCCTGG
This sequence comes from Picathartes gymnocephalus, assembly GCA_013390045.1. Taxonomy (NCBI): domain Eukaryota; kingdom Metazoa; phylum Chordata; class Aves; order Passeriformes; family Picathartidae; genus Picathartes; species Picathartes gymnocephalus. The sequence continues at coordinate 10,052 of WEKY01016271.1, forward strand.
TTTTGAGAAAATGCTAAAGCTGACACTTAGCTGTTTACTTGAGCGCTTTCCCAAGTGATAGTCTGCACTGGAGCAATATCCCAAGACAGTGTGAAGTGATACTGGTCCTTGCTGAGCATCCAGCAGCTGTTAGAGATCCCTCTGTGATACTCTGCAAGCCAGGCACTGCCTGGCTTAATGTCTCACCAAACCTAGCTGTAGACAATCACATACCTTAAAATTTGCTATGGTGTTTTTATTAACATGGGGGAAGCTGATTTCCCTTTTAAATGTTTCCTTTGCACTGTCAGAGAAACACTGGTTTTCACCACCAGGAGATAATCTTATTTTCTTTCTCAAGTAAATAAACTTGGAGAAACATGCTATCTATATCTTCCCTTTTTCCTTCAGTACAATATATTTTAATGGTATCTTTAGGCAGATTTTCAATCTTTCAAACTTTTTGCTCAACATCTGTAACAAACCCTCCAGTATTAATACATTCATCATAGGAAAGATTTGATTAAAATATAATACTTAAGAGGAGAAACAAAAAAATCCAGAGTTTACCCTTGGTATGACTGTAACTGCTTGTCCTTTCCCTGATGTAAACAGAGATTGGAGTTTTTGCTCTGGAGCTAGATTTTTTTTTTAACCTCAAAGCTTTGTTTAAAATCTACAGTGTCCTACAAGTTTACGAACTGTGCAATGAAATACTGACAAAATCCAGCAGCTTTGAATTGGCACCCACTGGGACTGGTGGTATTCCTTGTGCACTTAAGCTTGGTACTAGAGCCATGGCTGCTGAGCTTTCTCATTTCCAGTTTCCCCAAGGATTTACTGAAGTCCATTAGTTAATTAAATCATCCTGTGATCTGAAAACTCAGCAGGATTTTCATCCTAGAGAAGCAACCTGCATCGCTTCTCCCTTGTTAGCAAGGGCAAGATTTACCACACCACTGGCAGTCATACCCTTTTCCTCTTTTTTTTTTTCCCATTGTCTGCGTGGTTCTTTTCACAATGGAATACTAGAGGTACTTGGTTTATAAATTTATTATGAGCTTTTATAAGCTAAATATAATGTCTGATGACAAATTGCTAAATATTACCTGTTTATAACAGTTTTTTTGCTATATTGAACTTTTCCCAGCAGAGACTTTTTTCACTTTCCTTCTTCCTTCCTAGGCCTTTCTAGATAAGCTGTGATCCAAGAAATACATCTAAGACTATGCCACTGCAGAGAATAGAGATGGAATATAACAACACAAAAGGTTTTTATTTCTCTTCCTGTCCCTTCCAAATGCCAGTACATTTAAAAGAGTGTATCCAAAAAGCAAACAACAGCAACTTACACCTTTTATTTCTCTTTTGTATAAGAATATCCCTTTTCTGTTAGACAGAGAAACATGAGGAGTTAAAAAAATTTGAATTTAGGGAAATTATTTCACATGGGAGGAAGAGCGGCCCTTTTCTCTGAACATCATGATATACACTAACATTCCTACTGAAATTACACAGCCTTGAAGATTTGGGGGGGAAAAAAAAGAAGAAAAAAAAGCAGGGATTCTGGAGATATAAACAAAACCCAAATACTCAGAGATACTCATCTGAGACAGTAACCAACCCAAAGCCATCCTAAATGCCGGGGGCAAAGACTGAGCAGCCTTTTCTCACCCTCACCCCTCCCTGAGGACTCAGATCTGAAATGAAGGCACCATCCAGAGGCCACACAGCCTCTTCTCCTGTCACTTGGACTGCAGAAACAGGACAGCTCAAAGTTTCCAGAGGGAGCAAGCCCAGAGTGCCTGTCATGGTCCTCTGCCATCCCAGGCACATCAGCAGTGCTGTCACAACCCTGGAGACGCTCCAGCTCTCCGGCATATGCATTAGCAAAAGCACCACCTGGACACAGCCCCAGGGTGCCACGCCTTGGCATAGCACAGGTTCAAAGTGTGTTGTGATCACCTGCCTCCCAAGCAAAGGTTTATCCCTGCAGCCAGGGGAGACCTTGTGCTGAAAACATTGTGCCACGGGGTGTGGCAGAAGGAAGTGTAGGGCAGCAGGCAGGTATTCACACAGCTCAAGAAACCCTACTCTTCAACACACCTCTCTGTTCAGACCTCCTCCTGCTAACAGAGATCATTGTCCCTTCCTCCTAAACTCTCAAAGAGCTTTCTATGCTGCCAAGTGCTAATGCTTGAGCCTAGCCAAAACTAAATCTCTCACAGTATGTCCAACTATAAAATTCTTTCCAAAAGGCATCCATCATCTTGAGCTTTTTTTTCTAAGATAAACCACCTGCAACAGGAGGTCTAAGAAGCACAGTGAAGTGCTCCATGTGAGCTAGCACAGCACATATGAGTCCAGTTATTCAGGAGTGTCCACATGAGTGAGGTGCAGGTCTCTGGGAATCTGATTGGTCTGTATAAACATATCCAAAAAGCTAATAAAAAGGACAGGAGACTTTCCTAACAACTGCAACCCTATTTCCAAACCACACATCTTCCTGCTTCAGACCTTTCATTAGGTCAAAGGAGTTTCACTTTTCATTTTGTATTTGGCCTCCAGTTTTTAAATCAAGTGAACAAATGCAGCTGAGTGCATGCTTACCTATACACAGCCATCCTAGAAGCTTTATCCAGACTCCCAGCACTGGGACTGAAGGGTCACTCTGCCTTTCTACCATATGTCAGCATCTCTACAGTATCTTTACATATTCTAGATGTGTCCTTATCATTTGTGAATTATTAAAAATAGCTTACCCAGAGAAGACATTTTCTGAGAAAATGCACTGGTTTCTCTATCAAATCTATACAAAATATCAAAAATAAACTTCATGTCAAACCAGGAAGAACAACACCCTTTCACTTTTTGTGTATAACTTTGCCTTTTGTTTTCAAAGTTGGGCAAACAATGATCTCCTTCTATTTTGTTCAAATGGTGTGAATCAGTAAACAAGAAATATTGTTTTGCAAAGTCTATGACTTCATGTGGTTTTTGCTTGTTTTAATAATTTAGGGCAGATGCTGTTAGCACCTGCTGTTTACACTCACTGATGTCCATGGGAGCATCATCAAAATGTGGTATTTTCACAAATGGTTGGCTGTCTAAATGATAGTTTGCTACCCATTTTCATCTGTCTCGCACTAAAGGTGGTACATTTTATCCATCTTTTCTTATCTGCATTACTGGCTAATAAAAGGTTTTGTTTCCTTGCTTGTGGCTAACATTTATCTCCAGCTGATGCGATGTTTGTAGCATGCTCTTACATTAAAAGAAAATTTGCATATTGCACAACCCCGTTGGTGTAGAACCTGTGAGCCACTCCTTGTGCCCAGAGCAAAGCTGGCTCACGTGTCTTTGCTGCCAGCATCCTCTCCATGACTGCATGGGCCAGCATCCAGGTGAGAACACCCAGCCTGAACACAAAGTCAATGTCCTTGTTTTTTAAAACTCTGCCAGTTTGGGATCTTCTGATCCTCTTCCCACTCACTGTCTTAATGAAAAGAGCTAGCTGTGAGTGATCTGCCCTTTCTCTCAGAAATACCTAATAAAAGTCAGTTGCACCAGCATACATCTCTTCCAGTGCTGTTCCTTGCACCAGAGTTTGCTATTCTTCCACCCCCAACACGGGTGGAGGTGGGAGAACACTAAGCTGTGCCACACAGACCAGGAAGGTATAACTAGTGACACACTACTGCCCCTTGGCATCAGCCTTTGCCTTTGCAGTACTTGCATGTATCACTCAAATTCCTGTTGCATGCAATGTACACATAACGTGGTGCTGGATATCCCTGTGATCACTGAGAAGAGACATCAAGGGATGTCATGTAATGAAATACCTGCTAAAAGGAAGATTGGAGAGGGGAGATAGGATAGAGTTTGCTGCATGGGCTTCGAGCCCAAGCCTTTATGCAAACAGGGCTAGGCCTGCCATCAATAGCAGGTAAGGCTTTATGGGCTACAACAGAAAAATTTTCCCAAGCCTTTCAGAGTTTTCTGGGCATTCAGTTGTTTTCAGTCTTTCACTGCTGTTGAGCAGTTCATGTTTTCCTTTGCCTAACTAGCCCAAACTACTCTCTGGTGCATCTGCCCCTGTTATTCCAAAGGCTGTGCAGATTCTCATCAGATCCTCATCAGCCCTTCTGCCATGCCCCTGCCAACAGTACATTCCTTTCTCTATTATAAGGACAATGCGTTTCCAAGGCATGAGAAGGAGAGGGGAAACCTTCCTTTTCTACCATTTTTTCCCCCCAAGAATTAATAGTTCTTCCCTCGACATTTCTGAGAGAAGTGAGAAACACCCCGCAAAATAAGCTTTCCTCCCAAGCAGCTTTTGAGGAGTCAGCTTTTTATTTTTTTAAAACTGTGCATTACTACAGAACACACAAATGTAAGATGTCAGACAGCATTAGTAGGACTGCCCAGTCTGGAGTCCTGGATAGTGCAGGGAATTAGCTGTTCCAGAAGGGTGAAGGGAACTTTCTTCCCTGATAGAGCTGAGTAACTTGAGGGTATACACCTTCACAAAGATCATATTTTGTTCACAGGAAAAGCCTTAGCTTGACTTGCATGCTTTCTTTAAACAAACAAAAAACCCCAACAAACCAAAACCTAAGCAAAGCAAACAACCATATAAAAAAATTACAGGAAGGGGGGTGGGGGGAGGAGTCTGCATTGGCAAAAGAATAAAGCAAAGCCGTGTGAAATGTCTTACTACTATGCAGTAACCCCTTCCTTCTTGCTTTCAGTCCTTTATTTTTTGTGATTTAATGGAGAGGCCAGGAGATTTATTCCACCAACATGGAAAGCATTATTATAAAGAGAACTGTTAAAGTAAAAAAGCCACATTTGGCTCTCCTTCTTCCTCAGCATGCAGGGAAAATAAAGGCTTAGCTGTTTTACACAAAGACATAAGACCTCCCCCAGCTAGCTGACTACCAGAGATCCTCTGCTATATTTATGAGCACAAACAGCTCAGTACACTACCAGACCTTTAGATTTGTACCAGCCATTTTCACTGATAGAAGCACAATCTGTATTTTTAACTTAAATAATATTGAATGTTCACATAGAGTATTTTGCTAATAGTGTTCTGGGGAGGTTCACTTTTTTTTTTACAATAGCAGGCTAACATCACTCAGAGTCAAAGGTCAGTGAAGTACTAAAAATTCATGTCTCTCCTTGAAAAGCAATAGAAAATACAGTAAAATGTCTCTTTTTAGTTAGAACAAAATTACATTTGATTCTACATGTTGCATTTGCAATTACTGTTGAATTCTGCACTGGGAACATTCCTGAAGCTATTTCACAAAAATAATTATACCAGGTCTTTTGGTATTCAGAATGAGTAGAAATATCAACAGTGTTACAAGGTCTCAGTGCCTTTAAATCCATGGAAATATAACAGGGCTTTCATTGATCCTTCCTTGCTTTTTTGGAACCATGAATACAATAAATTGTCTATTCACCTATGTACACACACACACACACACACACACACATTTCTTTTATGGTAAAGAAAGAGTAAGTCTCCCCTGGAAGCACAGCAAGCCCTGAGCAATGGCTCACTGACACCTGCTGCCCCATCAATTAGCCTAACGTAAGGGTGTTCTTGTACAGTGCAGAGGTTAATGGGAGTTTAAGATGCAGAAGGTGTTTAGCAGTACCCAGAATGAGATCCTTGTTCAGCTTTATCTGCTGTTCTGAAGAAGACTCAGTGGGCCAAATTCACCATGCAAGGAGGTCAATTGCTAACACCTAGAGCTGAACTTGGCCCAATTTCCACAGGTCCATAATGGGTGGTATAATCAACAGTGTCATTTCAACAGTTTTATTAAGTTTCTTCACAAGTTACTGACAAATCTTTCAAAATGTTGAGTTCAACTGAATACAGAATATCATTATTTCCTAGGCCTACTCTCAAATATTTTTCCATTAGTGCAATGAAAATTAGGCAAACTTAAGTAAGAAGGAAAGTGAATGAAATAAATACACTAAGCTGGGCTTTACCAGCTTCCTTGGGAATTCCTGTGCTGGAAGGATGAAATAATTATTGAGATCATCCATGAACTATGTGCAGAATAGATTTAATATTGAACACATGAAATATAGAGAGAAAAGGAAAAAAAAAGGAAGTAGGAAATGCAAAGAGAATTAAATAGATATTGCTAGGAGAAGCCTGAGCCCTTCCAGGCAGAGATAGACCAGCCTACAAGCTGAGACGAGCCAGAACATAAGCAGGCTGATTTCCAGGATCTGCTCATGAAAGGTGCCATCAGGGGCCCTCGGTCCTCAGCTCTACCTCATTCCAGCCCACACCGCTCTGCTGAACTGGCTGCAGCCATGTGCTAACCTGGAGTCCCCTCGGATGCAGGGATAACAAGAAGCCATGTCTCCAGCACAAGGAGCACTTCGCCCTCCTGGGTCATCCTAGCACGAAAGAGCAGCGAGAATGGCGTGAGATCCAGCTGAAGCCACAGGACAGCAGCAGGACACGGTGGGGAAGGGGAGCATTATCCCCTGCATTTCCTCGGTAGATTGCAGACTCAGGCCAGTTTCCTCCCCAACATCCACACGGTCCGTCCAAGAGGTACAGCCACTGTCAGCACAGTCACAATCCTCTGAAATTTCCCCAGGCAACAGCACTCACATATTTCAGCAATAACTGCTACCTTGTAAACACATTCCACATTCCTGTTGCATTAAACCCCACAGGTCAAATGCAAAGCTGAACAGCCTCTTGTCTAACTGTTGTACAAGGCTTGCTCTGAGGTAGTACATGTGGCAGGCTTTTATTTGGATAGGACTTTATTTAGCCCCTTTTGACCCTTCCTCATTTAGGCCCTCTCAGCCTTCAAATGATAATTATTTTCTTGAGCCCTGATGGGAGACAGATAAGCCATGGGCTCCTTTATCTTTCCTTCATATCAGTAACATTAGGATCACTTCCTGTTAAAAGAGCATGAGATTTTTAACACAAAGTCACCATAATACATTACTTCCTCAGAGGTTTCAGGTAGGAGTCTAGTTAAGTTGGACTTCATAATCCAAATAATTTCCTACACAAAAAGACTGGAAAGTTGCTTTGTGTCCATGCCACAATAAACACCATGGCTGAGTCTTTTCATCTTGGCTTGGAACTCTTCTCCACAGTCTACAAGAAAAACAGTCAGGATTTCACAAATGTAAGAGCCCTAACTTTTTGTCATTTACTCCTTTCATGACGTGAACTTGCAAACTTTTCATTCTTACTATCCATTCAGGACATAATTGTTATTTTATATTTGAAAGAGAGGAAATATTTTTACTGTAGCTCTTATCTCATTTACTTGCAGGTCTATGCTCCAAACAACACTCTGCTCCAAAGCAAGGATATGAGCAAATGGAAATAACTGCTGCTTGCTCAGATTCCTGTTTTCTCCTTCACTCCTTCCCTGCAGCAATAATCTCAGCAAATATAACCTCTGGCGAGTCATTCTGTATGTATCACCTCCAGCTGCTGCTTCAGGCTTGCAGACTTTTGCCAAAACCCTGAATGCAGCCTAATAGTCTTTACTCCCACCTTGTCAGAAATCCAGAGCCAAGTCTCTAGTGTGCCCTATACCACCTGCACAACCCTACTCATTCCCTTGGACTAGGAAGTAGAAAGCATATCACAGAATCACAGAATTGTTAGGGAGGGAATCACAGAATCACAGAATTGTTGGAAGAGACCTCTGGAGATCATCTGGCCCAAGCCCCCTGCCAAGGTAGGGTCACCTGGAATAGGTGACATAGGAACATATCCAGGTGGGTTTTTGAATGTCTCCAGGGAGAGAAACTCCACAACCTCCCTAGACAATCTGTTCCACTGCATTGGCATCCTCAAACATAAAGAACTTCTTCATGTTGAGGTGAAACTCCTTGTGTTTTAGTTTACAACTCTTGCTCTTATCCTGTCACTGGGCACCACTGGAAAGAGTCTGGCACCATCCTCCTGACACCCACCTTTGAGACACTTATATCCATTAATGAGATCTCCTCTCAGTCTTCTCTTCTTTAGAATAAATAGGCCCACCTCCGGCAGTCTCTCCTCACAGGAGAGGTTAACTTCTTCTCCCGATGTTCTTCAAGCAGCAGCTCTCAGAGCAGGGACCAGAGTGAGTCTGTCATGCAGAAGTGATGCTCAGCTCCAGACCTGTCCCTTGGTCCAGCTTTGCTGGAGCCAACGGCATAGACTGAGGTGCCCTCTCTGGCCTAGGGCCCAGCTCCCCATGGCATCTTGTGGCCTAGTGGAACTCAGGAGGCAAAGGGAACTTGATCATGCTCCCCAGGTCTCTGCTGGAAGGGGTTCCATGGACCATGGGTGGGGAATACACTATGAGAAATGTCTCCCTTTTTCCCACGTCACCACTTGCCTTGTCCTTTCTGCCACTTGGACAGAAGTCCTCCCCATCTTCCTCTGCTGTGATAAGCACCTTCCTTGTTAAACTCCTCACTGCATAAGATCTCTGTCAGAAATCTCTTGCATGCACATTTGCCTCTGGTAGCATCTACCTTTTGGCAATGAAGAGAGGAAGACATTTCAGGAATTAATTAAGTCTAAATCACTTTCCCTGAAAGAGACACCCCTCTGCAGAGGAGATCCTTTGTGCCCTTTCTAAACCTAATTTTCAGGTTCCTGTATGACCTTTGAGACTTACCTGGCATGGGGGATAGGATGGTGGGCACGGGAATGTAAAGCCATTTGGAGACATCCCATTTGTCCCCAGGCTCCCTTCTTTGAATATACCACAAATGTTTTACTTCAATTCTCAAAAGCCCAATGAGATGCAGGTTATTAATTCATTACTATGACAAGGTTATTATGGTTAATTTAACATGTGCAGGCACATAAGTAACTACTGTTGGGAAATATTTGTCATTAATTCAAAAATATCCTGGCTGTAATTTGGCAAATATAAATGCAAGTGTGCAGCAGAAATCCAGCGTGGCATAAAGACCATTCATCTGCCATCACCTTTACATGTGACTGTACAATGCTTGATCTCTGCCTGATTTAAATAAGCACAACAAAATGTACTGCAGCATTCATAAATTAAATGCCAATGACACTCATACACTAGAAAGAGCCCAGATGTAGGAAGAGAAACAGAGAAGCAGACAACATCCCCCATGGGCAGCAAAAGGGACATCACAGGGAGAGAGGGTGGCAGAGCAGTATTCCAAATCAAAGTTCAGAAAGCAAAGCAAACAAAACCTACTTGTGTGGGCTTTTCTCCCACCTCCTGTGGGTCTGCAATAATTCCTACCAAGGCATGTGGTGCAGAGTAAAACCACTGAAGTGGTTTCAGTCAGGAACAACTTGTCTCTCAGGTATGGCACAGACCTCCAGGGTCATCCCATCACTCCTGGGGAGGGAACTCCCTGCCTCAAACTGCTGTGTTTTGCTTGCTTTCCTAGGGAGGTAGGGGAAAATTCTGTGTGTATGGAGCTAGTTACAGCAAAAAAATCTAAAACTCAAGTCCAAAGTAATCAGTCTCACTGCACCTTAGGAAGGTCCCAGCACTTCTGGCCTTTGCTGATCCCTTGGGCAAGTCCAAAGTCAGTGATGAGTCATTTTACTCACGAAGGCTCTTTAGCTCTGTGGTTTTCCAAGACCTATCACTATCAGATTCATCCCACCTATCAGGCCCTTCTCGTTGCAGGAGCTTCATGCATTGCCTGGACTTTTTCAGTTCTCTCATGGTGAAAACTCCTTAGTGAAATCCTGAGGAATGTTTTAGTACACTTATATCTTTGAGCTTCATATAGGTGTTTCAGAATAAAACTTGGGAACATACTACCAGAGGAAATTTCCTGAGCATTCAGTCCCTTCTTGCTGGCAAACATTCGATATAATCCCTTCACAGACTGATTAAAGTCTTATTTTGCAAACTATTCAAATTCAAATGCTATTCCAGACCTTGGTAACTCTGATAGTTATAAAATCCCAAACTAAATGACTGGTGTATACCCGTTTATTTTGGTGCTAATGTAATACTTTCCTTGAAGCAGCTTTTTTCTTTTGCCACAGGTATTTGGAAAGGATGTCCATCTCCCCTTTCCACCTTCATCTGCAAAGCCAAACAAGCCATGGCACTTTAATTTCCTCGCAGATATAAGCTCTCTATTATCCTGGCATTTTACCAACCCTTCTCTGCACCTGCCCTACTCCAAGCTTACCTCTTCTGGCAGCCAGATGCCCAGGACAAGACACTGGATCCCAGGCAGCTTCTATAGCTAAATGACACAAAGATCACTCTTGGATTTAAGCTTCCCAACTCCTAGGTAGGCTTGCACGTGTTAGCAGATAAATAGAGAGAAAGCATTCACCTGCGTCCTCTAGACTGCTCTCTATGTAGAGTCCAAGTACATGCTTGAACTATTTACCATCAAGAAACACTGTTCGTGCAAGGCCAGTGTTTCAATAACCTTTCCAGACTTGGCTCCTTCTTACATCCAACCACCCAGATGCTGATGCTGACTGCCAACAGGACCCATTGCAGCTTCTTTTCAAACCCCAAAGTGCCAGCTTACACTCGCTTGGCTGAATTAGCAAGGGCCCAGCCATCTGTTTATCTACACTGTGTCTCTGGTGTAGGTATAATGGGAAAATATTTAGCTTTTTACATGGAGTTGGCAAATGTACTAGCTGAAGCCTGAGGAAATTCCGATTCTCTTTGCTTAGGGGCCTCCTTTTTTTAAACATTTTAAAAATATTTGTGAGTCACAGAAATGGGTAGGGAATGAGATATCTAGCAGAGCTCCCAGCTCTACCAGAGGAGCATTACTAAGAGGACACTACCAGGCTTTGTGAACAGAGGAAAGATCAGGGGGTACTGGGGGACTTAACCTCTCAGGTCCCACACTATGTTCTGCAATTTTATTGGAAGAGCTAGATCAAAGCTACCAAAGAGGTTTCTGCTGCTAACTGTCTCCTGAAAGTTGTTGACCTAGAGACCAGAACAATTAAATGAAATGTGAAGCACCTTCTCAAACAGGTATTTTTCCTACTCTGTCCTACATCACCTAATCAGACAGTAGTATGAAGTTACACACTTGGGAGGGCTTTTTGTAAACTGCATGAAGATACTGCCCTGGTATACTTTTTTTTTCTCTTCTTATGGACACACACCCTGCAAGTCCTAGGAATGAATGTATGAGCTCTCCCATAAGTATGATAGAGACAAAATGTCTCAGATACCAAATTGGACGTATACACTTGAAAAGCAGCTGCTGTATCAAGTATGCAATGTGAGACTCTGGGAATTGTTTTTCTGAATACTAAATGTGGAAAAATATCAATTGAAGCTGCACAGAGTCCCTCTGAAGAAATCAGCAGCCTTAGAGTCAGCATTCAAACAGCTTCATATTAGAGATAACTAAAACATATTGCTTAAATAATCTGGTCTTTTATGTCCCTACTCAGAATCCACCACTACAACCTTCTGTGCTAAAACCATATAAACATGCTTGCAGTGTACCTGTCCCAGAGATGTGCAGCCAGATCTTTGGCTGATGTCACTTGGCAGGCTTCTGCTCAAGTTAGTTGGAGCTGTACCAATTCATATTTCTGAAGAGATGGAATGTACTGCTTATAGACTTCTGAAAAAGGCAAGATAAACAGCTTGTATGCACCTGGAAACATTAATTTCCATGTTTCAAAATATGAAAACTATTTTTTGTTAACAGTGGTCCTTCAGAAAACTATCATGCCAGCCCTGTGCCAGCACTAGATATGAACATATTCTGGTTTGATTCTACTATCTGTGAATAGAGAAGAGAAGCTACAACACAAGGAAGACCAATTTTTTTGGTAAGTATTTTTCTTAGAATGGTACATCGCTTTAATTTGTACATTTGACAAAGGGTTTCTACTTGTAATCTATCAAAGGAAAACAAAAAGCAGTAACAAATCCCATTGTGTTACTAACCAGAGGCAATGATTGCTGGCCTCTGCAAACAATACATAGCCAGAGGGACTTGCTGCTTTCTATTTTGCAAATATGCTACAAGCAGTGAGTTGCAGTGAGAGCATGGTAACCAATAACTCTTGATCACTTAAAGATTTTTCATTAGCCAGTTCTACAATAAATTAACTAAAGAAGTTTAAAGGTTGTTTTCAACAATTTATATATAAACACAGACCACAAAGAACAAGGGAAGACAGTTCATCTTTCTACTTGACTTTTTTACTTACCATCCAGTGAAACTTTAGTAAGTACAAAGGAAGGTCAATAGTCCCAGAATTGAATGTTGTGCACCTGTGTAACCAAGAAACACACTTCACCTGTAGGAAAACAACCCTTAAAGTACCTCAGGCATAAACTTTCTTTAGCTGCTTACCTGTGTAGGTTGCTGTTTGTCAGATTCAATGCACCACAAAAGGCTACTGGTGTTTCAGATGGGATCTGTCACCTTGCCAGACATTTAAGTGGTAGCAAAACCAGCAGAGGCACTTTCAAGTTTGCACAGAGAATTCTGAAAGTTTCAATTCAGTTCGACTTGGACAGTGCAGCTTAAGTCTCATCAGATACCCAGCACAGGGCCACTCTGCCTTCTCAAAGCATGAGTTATCAGCACGGCCCTGATCCTTTTCCCCAAGTGATCCCTGTATCTAACGCAGAAGGAGCCGGTCAGAGGAGAAAGCACCAGTATCCCCCAGTTGCTAGGTAACAAGCAGGGAGATCCTGACCTGAATTCTTAGCGGAGGCTGATGTTACTCAGGAAGCTTAGCTGGGTCCTTCATGGAAAGGAAGGGCCATGCCAAAAAGTTACTCCTGGCTTTGTAAAGGCCACTGCGTAGCACCCAGGACAAAGGGACAGCTGCCGAGCTATTTTTATTATCAAAAGGCACCTGTTGTGAAAATAGGAAGCACATATCCAAAAATGGAGGGTGATATTTTCTCTTCTTTGTGCCAATGAAACCAGAAAGTTTTTAACCTTAAAATAAGATCTATTTCAAATCTGGTCATTAAATAAAGCAGAAGAAACCACCCGCCATGTGCACAGCCTCAACATTAACAAATACAATGAGAGAATATTTAGCACATGAAAATAAAAAAATCAATGTTATCCCATACACATATACTATGAGGCATAATCTAAAGCCAAACTCAACACAGAAAACTGAAAGGAAGCAAATCAGGGAAGTTTATGATGACACAAGAGCTCTGCATTTTCTAGCCATGTAAATATTTTAAGTTATTGCCACGCCATTGTATTAATTACTCTATTTAGACTGCAAATTCCTCAGGATGTATCTTCTAAAAGATGAAAAGAAAGAGCTGAGCCAGACCTGAAGGGCTAAAGTGCCTCTGGGTCCCTTGGATGGGGTATACCCGACCCTATCATCCTGTATAGCAAAAGGAAATAATGCCTCCTCATATGCAGCATAACACGAATGTCAAAGACCCAATTATCTGGAAAAGATGCCCATTTGCTTTCTACTGGCTCCAAGGAACATCTTGGCAAAAATGGCATGAAAACAATGCTGCGCACACCACGTGTGGCACGGCTCCCACAGGCTGGAGGGGCTCATGAGGCTGGGAGGTCTGAGGGGTATCGGTGCAGAAACAAGTCCTTTCATTCCAGCCAGCTGCTTCCCCATCACATCTGAGCACATTCTCACACGTGAGCAGCTCCCTCCTTGCTCAAGTAGATTCTGCCAGTCCCAGACAGGAATATCTGTGAGGACTCCAGCTCAGCCAGGGCAGTAGCTCCTGTATCTCTGCATGAGAGGTTTGCTGTGGGTGTACCTACCACCCAACCACCACGAGGGCAACTGCTCTTTCAAAGAAGGGTCTCAGGGACAGGACGACTGTCCTGTCATGTCTAGGGAAGTGCAGGTATTATCTTAAAAGGGAATTACTCCACAATAGCCTTTTATCTGGTAGAAACAAAGCAATGCTTTACTGGAAGGGAAAGGCACACAAGTGTCTTTGCAGAACGCCAGCCCAGCTCAGCTGTGCAATGGCACACCTAATGCTTACTCCTACTGCACGCAGTGCAACACAAAAAAGGCTCTTCTTTTAATATAGCCAGGTTCAGTGGCCCGATAAATCTGTGTTCAGCACAGGCTTGAGGTCAGGAAGCAGTCTCTTAGCTATGCTTGAAATCTCTCCCTCCCCATAAATGTCCCTATTTATCCAGAGAATCCCTATTTATCCTTGCAGCAATTATAACTGCCCAAAACCAGATGGGTAGTATGGCGCTTCAAGTACCTTCCTGAACAAGAGCCAAAACTCATTATATTGATAGGAAAATTATAGTTCTTTCATTCATTTCCCTTTCTCATTTTATTGCAGAAACAGGAAGAACTCCAAGTCCTATCCTGTAAGTGCTTAAATTTCCAGACAAAATAACTACAGATGTCACAGTCAGAATTCAGCAGTGTTAAATTAATCCAGGTTTTAAAGAGTCAAAATATAAAAAACCCTATAGATAACCAGTAGTCATTTGGAGGAAACATACTGAAAATTTAAGATATTAAATATATACTCACCTGCTGCTAAAGAAAAACTGATCACGTAACAACACAGCACAAATCAGAAATCACACCTCTGTGCAGTGCAACTGATTTTTAAGCAGTGCAGATACTCTGAAACAATTTTCTGATGAAAGGCCATCTTACAGATACCATCACCAGGAGGGAAGATTGTGCAGAGAATCTACTCATAGAAATATTTGTGGTTTAGATAGCTCTAGACTAATTTTTTTACTATAGATTCAGCTTTTGCAAACCAAAGTGGATGGTACTTCAGTGCATCTTTTCCTACAAATTCTTCCAAATGGTCTTAATGTTCAGCCATGCAACAAGCTGCATTAAATAGCAGGTATTAGAGAAAATAGAGAAAGCTTGGCAAGATGAAAGGTGTGGCAAATATAAGCTTTTACTAGTGAGGCCCTTAATAGAGGCAAAGAGAAATTAAAAAACACAAGTATGGTAGATTTGAGAAGAAATGGAGTACTGCTGAGCCCAAAAGAGAAAGGGAGAAGGAAATCCTTTCAGGATTCATGTAAAAGTTAGAAAAAATATGTAGATAGGAACAATGCTATTGGAAATGATGACTCCACGGAGAACACAAACTGGACATCTCTCCTCTCTTTTAACATTTCCTCCAGTCATGTCTTGAACAGCAAGAACAGGTAAGTAGTAAAACAGATCTAAGTAGGGTAGAGAAAGTCCACTCCATAGTGTTAAAAATAACCTGTCACATCTTCTATTGTATAAACTGGCATAACTGCACCAGCTTCATTTTATGCCAGCTTAAGATTTGGTCAAATGCAGTAAGAGGCAGGTAGCAGTTCCTCTTACATGTTTCACTTTGCCTGCAAGCAGGTTTCAGCAAATGGTGTGTCTATTCCAGGGAATAGATTTAATGAAGAATTTAATCTTCCTGGTGAATACAGAAGGATGCCAAAGTGCCAAACTTGTCAAACACACCTTGCAACAAAACACACTGTTAAAAATTTGCTTTACTTGGCTATATACTTAAAAAGCCATGTAAAACAGACAGCTCCAAATTGTCTGACTTCAACCACTGAAAGTCAAACACTGCTGCCCAAATGCCTTTGCAAAGGTGTAGTGTTACAGTAATTGAGATGGTCCGTAATCCGCTCACATCAGTAACACAGTGCCGAGAAATCTCCCGGTTGTTCAGCTGCAGAAGGAGCTGCGTGAAGCACTGATTCACGCTGATGAATTGTAACCAAGCAACACTGCCAGCATCTCTCCAGCCCATTGTTCGACTGAGCTGGGGAGAATAGCAGCAGAACAGCACTGAAAAAACCTGCCAAACTCCAACTTCAATTAAAGGATACCATCCCTCTAACAGTAGGTATAGTAAGTTCTCTAAACAAAATTTAACAGAAATAAACTGTTACTACCCTCTAAGTAAAGATAATGACGTGCCTGAAGGCAGCAAATTAATTTCTGTGTGTCCAGGGCCTCTTGTAAATCATCTTTACAAAAGAAAGAGTTGAAATTTACTTTACACAAAAAATGCAGGGCAATGAATTATTCATCTGAGCAGAGGGACAGAAATACTGCCTTTTTGTTAGTCTGGCTATTAGATGCTGAGGAAACCTAAGGAAAACTTTCTCAGATATAGTAACTAATCAGTAACAACACAGATGAGATGGAAAGGAAATAGATATTTGAAAATTTTGTTCAGTGAAAGCTGGCAACCTTTTCCCATGTTAATGTCCAAAACCAATAGTTAATGCACAAAATATTGCTACTACATCATCACTCGTGAACCTTATTATCAACAGAGGTACTGAAAAATTAGGTTACAATACTGAAATCTTTTCCTTTTATTGCAGTTAAGTGGTGGGATTATTTGTTCTGTTTAATACCATGGGCCTGGATATCAAGAAGAAAATTCACTGCAAAACTATCCACTGTTGCCCTTTACGGAAATAAGAAGATGACACAGTCTGTCAACAAAACTGTTGGTTTTTGTAACATTCAACAGTATCCCCATTTTACCAGAAAAAAACCCCCATGTATAAATTAAGAATACAATACAGAATTGACTTGTTTTAATAACGCAAAAGACAGGCTAGCAGCTGTAGGCATTTCTCAGAGCATAAAAACCAAAAGCATTGACCTGCAAAGCAGAAACAGTAATAACATCTGCTAGATTTCTGGGCTCTGAAATCACATTCCCTGAGAGCAAGTTTCCAAAAGAAAGGCTGGGCACTTATGTAAGATACTAATTCCCTTTTCAATGGATTATTTCTTCTTTGAAATTTTACTTAAAAGCCTGAGTGCAAAACTACATACATCTTTCTTCTCCAGGAATAAATGTAGTACGACAAGGTAACAAAATGCTATGGCACTGGCATAAAAATAGATTTATCAATGTCATTCAGAATTTGTGATATTATAGAATCATAGAATGGCTTGCGTTGGAAGGGACCCTAAAGATCATCTAGATCAGGCTGCTCAAAGCCCCATCCAGTCTGGTCTTGAACACTTCCAGGGATGGGGCTTTCAAAACTTATATTAGATCACCTTCTCTGCCTACTTCGATGCTCACCTTTCTAGTCCCTCTCTACAAACAAGGTTCCTAGGTGTGGTCTTTTCAATCCTGTCATGGGCGATCAAGCAGTTCTGTATTCACTATTCTATGTGGAGTATCACCAGGGTGTCACACAGGCAGGAATGCTGCTGCTTAGGCTCTGCCTGCTTGATAGTTTGGAGTTCTTGTAAGTCCTCAACACTGCCATAGGCTTTGACATTACAAAGTACTCCTTATAGGCTCAAAGTCTGCTTTCCTATGGTATGAGTTCCCACCAACTTCCTCTCAATGTGAGCAGATACTTAAAGCAGAACTTGGTCTCATCATCTTCTTTCCCTTCATATGTTTGCCAGATGGCTTTATTTAATGTCTGTTCTTTGGATTGGCTCTTAGATCGATTTTTTTTTTTCCTTTACATTTGCCATCTGCTGGTCCAAACAGCTGAATGATATACTTCCTTTTCAATCTCATGGCATAAATTCATCCTTGCTGTCAACTTGGCATCCAAAATAGTATGGCAGGCAGACTGGCAGGTCTGGGTAATGCCTTGCTCCACCAACAGGAATTTTCTTCTTGTCCCTTTGAGAGCCATTAGTGTAGTTTTTGAGAGGGACCAAAGTACAAAGACAGAGTGAAAGACAGGTACCAAGAAGAACTGAACCATGCGGTTCAAAGATGGAAAGTGGCCTGTGTTGTGGCTATTTTTTGGAAGCAGATTTGCAGTCCCAGCAGCTGACGTTGTGTATTCTCGTACAAAGAGAAGACATCAAATTGTGCAGCAGCTAAGGGCAGAGAATTGCATGTGGACTTTGAAAAAAAACAAATGCTGTGTGCAAAAAAACTTGGTTTGGAACCTTTGAATCATTTTCCAGAGTCTTTAGCAACTGTCTTGCTCTTTTCAGTAAAAATGTATGAGGACTCTTGTGAAATAACTGATGTGGATATGGGGCCATACCTGCAGGGTACCCAGCCTGGGCTGCACTACAGGGAGAGTGCCAGAACAAGGGCTTGCAAAACTGCAACAGCAGCTGTCTGGGAAGGGTATCAGGAGGAGGACAGAAGCAGCACAAGAGGAGGAGGAAGGGAAAGGTGCCAAAAAGTCTTGTTATGACCCCACCTAAATGCCTAACAGCAAGGTATTACTGAGTTGCCTGAATGCGTGTGTTTTACCTGTCTTGTTACGTTAAACTCAGAATTTTTTTGAGACTATTCTGTCTCTTGAGTGTTTGCACAGTTTCAAGCACAATAGCTTCCTGTGCTAGCTGAGTCCTTTGAACACTGTAAGAATACAATTAAATAATAAGAGCAGTAAAAAGCTTGATGCTATTCGTACTTGAGAAGATCTCAAATGGCTCTGGACAAATCATAGCCACAGCAACACTCTCAACGAACACATTTTCTAACACTCTCATTACTTTTGTGGCTTTCTTTTAAAGATAAAGACAGAAAAAATGCAATGAAAAAGTATTAACTATATTTCTGAATATATCTGAATGCCACAAAAGACCAACAGTTTATCCAAACAGTGTAAGTGAACAAAAGCTTGAGAACTCCTACTTCAATGCTTCTCAGTATACCTAAATTTGCAAATATGCTTGCCTTATTTCTATTTCCCCTGTGGTTTTGGTGGCTCAGATGACATCCAGTAGCCTGTCTACTCTCCACTTTCTCCATGCATTACATAGTCAAGTAAGTGGGAACAATGTGAGGTTTGCAGAATCTTGATCTCTTAATGTTTACATAAATGCTGATACTACCAATCTGGTCCTAGTTTTCCAGAGCTTCCTACCTCAGGTACAAAGCTAATAAACCTAACCCAGTGGTTCAGTGCCCTTGGCCCCAGCAGCTCTGATCCAACGCCCATTGAAGCCAAAAGAAAGATTCTTTAATTAGCCAGTGAGTGTCAAATCAAGCACAATTAGGCTCGAGTGTCACTGAAGAATAAGATGAATAAATTCTTTTGCAATGCAAATTCCTTTGCTGCTGAACTGTATGGAACTGACCCATCTGCTCCAGGTCTCTGTGTAACCTGGTACTTTGTACACCACCCAGTGTTCAAGGGAGGGGTGCTGAGAAACGGATTGCTTTAAATTCCCAAGCTGCTTTATATGCTTCAAGTCAGTGGTTCACAATCAGATTTCTGGTTGTCACCACCATGAATGGAAGGATAAAAATTCACTGACAAGTTATGAAATGTTACATCTGCTCAAAAAGGTAGAACGACCAGCCAAAACCAATGTGTCAAAGAAATGTGTAAAACAGCTTCAGATTTAGCCAGATCCAGCACAAGCCAGGTCTATATTTGTAAGCTGCACTGGTACAGATGTCAGTAGGTGTATGAATAAAGGATAGGAAGACTGTAATGTTTGCATATCCATGGTAACTAAGAGAGGATCTCCCAAGAAAAGGAGTTGTGAGATGGGGAACAAAGAATTATTTTCCCCTTTGGGGGCTAAATAGCTCACACTATCTAGTGAGATTATTTAGGCTGGGGACATGTGTACCATGAGCAACGAGGAAAAGAGAATATCATGGCACCTTCAGTCCTCAGAGGGCTTGTCTAGCTTGCACTTCAGTCCATGTCTCTGCATGTTCACAGCTCTTGTTCCACCTAGGCTGAAGTTGATGAAAACACACCCAGTGGCCTTACAAACAACCCATTATAACATACATAATATAGCACAGTACCCAAGACATACACTGGCTGGTTGGGATGTGCAGGCTACAGAAAGAAACAACGGCCTTCTATGCAGCTCTCGGTATACAGTATTTAGGCACAAATCTTCGAACCATTTAGGCTGGAAAACATCTTAGAGGTCACTGAGTCCAACCTTTAATCTAGCATTGTGAAGTACAAGCATAGCTCATTTCTCTCTGTATGAGTATGTTCCGAATACATTTATGATGATGCACTTGCATCCACTCTAGGCTGGGTTTAACAGTCTTTACTATTTCATGACTAGTCATAAAAGTTCTATTACTATTGAAGGATAATGTCCAGAGGAAGTATAAGCAATTTCAGAAGAATTAAAAAGCTAAAAATCTCTGTGCAACACAGTGATACCAGTGTCGTCACACATGTGCCTGCTCCATTACTCTAATGATTCAAAGGGCAACCACTTGAGTTCCCAACTGCTCTGAGTTCCCCAAACAACACCCGGAGAACTGCCATCTCTCTCCATTTCCTTACAGCCACCATTGGAGCAGGAGGGCAGTGCTACTGCCAGCACTGAGTTGAGCCCATCCAGACAGGATTCTGGGTGCCTGCAGGCAGAGCTGCCAGGCAGGAAGTCAGACAGAACAGAAGAAATAGGTACCATCTTCCATGCTGCTGTACATAACCTCTGAAGCAAAAGGATGAAAAATTTCTACAAACACAGTTTCTTTTAATAATCTCATTTTTATATTCTCCTGCCCCTGCCATGATTTTTAGTTTTAGGTGTGTGAGTCTGGCAGCTCTCTGCACATGGTCCAATTCTCCAACTTATTTCTGGTCCAGGTTTTCCTTGGGTTTTACTAGAGGAAGGAAAGACTGAAATCATAAAGAAAGGGGAATAGAAAGAAAACTGAAAAAAACAAAGCCTTAATATACCCAGAAAGTCATCTGAACATCCAAACAGGAGCAGAAAAGTTTCTTCTTCTTTTTAAATATATCTTCTATTTCCATGCTATACTAACTACATGGTATGTTTTTAAATAGTCTGTTTTAAAATAAGTTGGGCATGATCTAGTTACTAAATATTGTATGATTTGATAATTACACAGCAGAGCAAACTACTTTCCTAATCTGGAATAAGATGGAAAATTCTACAGTGCCTTTAAGAAAATGGGACTTGAGTACCTTTTATTTTTTCCAATGACAGGTAAGCCCAGGAAAAAGTAATTTTCTATTTTAGTTGGTTTTGAAAGTCTTAGAATTAACAGTTACATGTAAACAATTTACACCTTCACTTTTACAGCTACATGAAATCAGCATTGATTTATGCAGCATACAATGTTTTTATTTTTTTATTAACTTCCCTTCATGTTTTCACTCTAAGCCAGTGACATTTTACTAGAGATAACAGTGATACTTGTATTAATTTCCTTCATTATATTCAGTTGCTCATAACTTTGGCAGGTGGTGTAACTTTTAGGACCTTTGAATGGGGGAGCAAAAGGATGAATAACTTGGGATGGTGTAATTGGAGTCCACCCCACATACAAGAGGCAGGTTATGGCTGCACAATGAACTTTGGTTCTGACACATTCAACCTTGTGCTTTGACTCAGCTAAGTAAATAATATTCTTTACAAGCAGTCTGCACAAGATTGCCAGGGCATTCTGGTTTAACACACAACACCTTATCAGGCATTACACATCCAATATAATTAATAAAGACATTTAAAAACTGAAGTGGTTTCACCTGGTATTTGGCAATCTGCTGTTCCTAAGCAAAGTGGCTGAGAGTTTAACAAGAAACATCACAAAGACTAACTAAAAGTTGAAGATCATTTTGATTACAAACCTTCTCATGTAAGTAGGACCATTTGTATGTTCCTATCACAGTAGCACTCACCTTCACCAGCAAATGGCTTTTGCTTCCTTACCCTAACCTTATAAAGCAGATATTGTCTCTAGATCACAACAAACTGGACAGACTGTTGTGGAATAAAAAGTTTTAATAACATCACAACAGACTCTTGGGCTGAGCAAATAGAAGCACTCAGCTTTATTCTAACTCTAATAGCCAAATAAACACAGATAGGATGATACTCAATGCTATTGTAAATGCCAGCCACATTCCATACTGAAGAGTGGATAGAGAAAACAAAATGGTGTAATGACTTATAAACACTACAAAGAAAACTAGATTGGTCACTTTTATTTTGCCCTATGCTTCAGAAATAGAAGCTATTAAAATAACAACTAGTCAGATACAAAAAGCTAGGAGGAAATGAAACTTAATATTATGGAAATACAGCTGACAATACAGCAGATGTGGTTGAAAAAACAATTAAATACTTTTCAGCAGAATTTGCAAGGTTGTTTTGTGGAGATGGAACCAGGAAGCCCTTGTTGGCAATTTCCACACCATCATCCACAAATCCAAAGTACTTATGAGTTCATTAAGGAAGTTGAGATGTACCTATCTGCACACATGGTTCTCTTATCATGTGATTGAGCTACAGCTTGTGATTTTCATTCAGAATAAGATTGCAAAGGAGATGAGCTGGTTATTAAACCAGACAATTGAAGAAACATAAGTAAAAACTACAAAATTTGATTTTATAATCTAATTGTCAGTAGTTTGCTTTGACTAAGAAACTTGCTACATCAGGCTCATTGCAAGAATTGCAGAGAACGTGTCAAGAAAACTGACCAAAAATCTTTTGTGTACACATGACAATTTACAGTGCTCTCTGCTCACAGAGTCATTTCATATCAGATTCACAGGATTAGCTTTTCCTAAAAAAATCCTCTCACCATGAGAAAGGTCATGGAAACATGCTCTTTACTCTAGAGCAGAAAGCACTTCCTTAAAGCACTCCATCAGAGTCCAAATAGAAACACTCATACATGCTTGTGCTAATAGTGTTGAGTTACACAAGAGCTGGTAACCAGTTTAAATAGCGTAATTTTGTCAAAACAGCTACCATTATCCTTCCATATAGTGCAGACTCATTGCAAATGTCAGAGAAGCCAGACCGTTTACTTGGTTCAGATATCTCTGAAACGGACTAACCTTCAGTCCCATGAAACTTTGAACTTTGCGAGTTCACAGGTTGAAGCCCACTTGGGGACCCTGGAATATCAGATATGCAGTAGTATATTATTACAAACTCATGATTTCAACTTGCT
The DNA here is from genome assembly GCA_013390045.1 of Picathartes gymnocephalus. Lineage (NCBI taxonomy): Eukaryota > Metazoa > Chordata > Aves > Passeriformes > Picathartidae > Picathartes > Picathartes gymnocephalus. The sequence goes on from WEKY01016271.1 coordinate 32,923, forward strand.
TCTAGGAAAGAAATATACTTCTTTTTCTCCTATCATCTTCCACTGTTAAATTTCAAGTTAATAACCCATTGTTGCAACTGGGTTAAGCATTACTGAAGCAATTCAAAGCAAGTGTAAAATGCAATAGAGCTTCCTTATCCAAGAACATAATGAAAGCAACAGAACCATCATCTACAGATGCATGGTAAGTCCAAAGAAGCAACCAATCTTCTGGGGCAGAAGAGCTGTCCCTTAAGATTGCTATCACAACTGCAAATATTTGTATGGCAGAGATGTTTCTGTGTAAAAGAATAAAGCAAGGAAGGAGAAACTTTGCAGGAAAAACAGTAGTAGAGGCAGCAGAAAGTCCAAGGGAAAGCAAGAATAGCTATTGAAAAAAAATTCCTAAAAGGGGCTAATGACACTGCATCGCTTCACTGGTGACAGAACAAAGTAGGGAGTGATGCTCAGAGAAGCCTCCCTCCTCTTCACTGAATTCTACTTCATCCATGGAAGCAAGGTTTGTTTCGGGATTTTTTTAATTACCAGGATTAGATTGGGCTTGATCATCAGATTAACATTAGCTAAAAGCCTGGTTTTGACCTAAGTTTGGCAGCCTCCGATCTCTAGTGAATCCTGGGACATAACCCAATTCTGACCTTGCAGCAGATCCTTGTTCCACCTTGCCCACATATGGGTTTATTCATACACACTATACTGTGATCTCAAATGCCCATGCAAAAGTGGAAGAAGCAGCAGCAGATCGACTTTCAGGTGAATTTTGTTGATTTCTTTCACAGCTGTGGCAAGAATTAATACTGGGACCCTTGTCAAAAGAAGCAAGTGAGCCAAGAGGCCACCAACAGGACAACAGCTCTGCACCACACCAGCCCATGGGATCCCATGCTCACGGGAGCTATGCTAGAAAGCTCCCTTCTCCTGTGGTGAACTCCATCCACCTTTCCCAGGAGCCATCAGGCTCCTCACTGTGTTCTGCACCCCGTCTTACCAGACACGTTCGCTTCACACCATCACGGCCCCCAACACGACGCTCCTTCAGACACACTTGCGGGTACCTCCGAAATTTTGTCCACCACATAGAAGGAGCCGATTTCCTGAAGTCCTTTCAGCTTCTCAGCTGACTGCACTATGTGCCACAGTTTCTCAAAACTAATCTGCTGTTTCAGAGAAACATGAAACTTAAGAGGAGAACATGTCAATTCATTCACGATATATGCTCCTCTACAAATATGTAACACAGATTGGAACTGACATTCAAGATGACCCACACCCTATATAAGCCTCACAAAAACTGCCTAGATATTCACTTTTCCAACTTGGCAAACTAAGCCTCCATACTCAGTGTCAAGATAAAACATTTGTTAAAATAATTCTTGGCTTCCTTCCACTCCAAACAAATTCATCAGACAGATACTTCAATTCATTTTTGACTCAAGCAAGCAGAAGTAGGGGGATAAAAAAGTAGAGATGTAGGAGCCTTCATTAACTAGAATATGACTTTATTTTTTATACACCTTTTTCTTCCACAAAAGGATAATGGAAGGTTTTGGCTATTTTTGAGGTCACTGTCTCCAATTAAGAGAAATGCATGAGCTTTAAACAAATCAGACAACCGTGGAACAATTTTAATCCCTGAATGAATAAATCCCTTGGGGGACGTAGCTGCAGAGAAATCAATGGGCAATTCTATTAAGCCTTAACAGCAAATAAGGCACAATCTGGCTTCTACAATGAACCTCAAAGCCACAGATCCTGTCATAAGAATTTATCAGATTTGTGTGATCAGTCACCAGTGTACAGAGCCCAATTATACCCAGAATATCTTCTGCTTACAGCAGCTGTTGGAACAGTGTTGTACTAGACCATCTTTGAGTTAGGGGCTATAAACTTATGGCAAAAAAATGACAGAATTAAGTGTTAGCTGGGTGAATACTCATTTGTTCCAGTGAACTCCTACTCTTGTCAGCACCCTGCTGCCCACTGCCCTTACCTCTAGCTCCAAAGTGTTAAGAGAAGTGTGAGCTGTGACTGTGAGAAAATTGGCATTTGCTCCCACAGCCTTTCAGCAACACATAAATGACCTCCTCTGCCCTACAGACTGGAAGTGCTCTCTCTAGCTGTGGGATCAAACACAAATCATTCATACCATGCTATAAAAAGTCCACAGACTAGCACAGAAAGTAGAACTGCTTTTAAAAAATCATCAAAACAAAAGATGCAATTTCCCCTCCCCTTCAATATCCCTAAATGCTCACCTACTGACACCTGTCAGGTAAGGACAAAATAACTTTGCTTGGTGTGGTCGATGCAGCCTAGCCCATATCCAGGAGCCTCTGCCTCGGGCTGCATCTGCTCTTGTAAGTGAAACACTGTCAGGACTCTTCTGTGGCACTGGAGACAATGCTTGAAACCAGACAGCTAAACACTCATGATCTTCAAAAGAGGTTGACTACATCCACTCCGCTTGTTGAAAACCATCACCAGCTTATCCAACCAGGATTGTGTCCAGGGCCATTCCAACAATGCAAGACCAATGATAGCCTGACCCAGGAACATTTCCTGCACTGCTCAGTAGTTTACATACATCTTCCCTGTTCACCTACCCAAACTGTCCAGATCTGAGGCATGTCCAAAGTACACCACAGCTGCCTTCTTTGCTCATAGAATCAAATTTCCTTCCCTTGATATCAAGGCACTTGAACAAGGAAAGAGGGCAAAAATGACACATATACAGCTACTGCCCAGACGGAGCTATACTACAGACATGGCACATCCATTGTTCATAAGTTCAGAAGTACTCCCTACGAGCACCTACTCTTTAGATAAACAGTGTTGAGGGTCAAGTTTTCACAGCCATTAAATACCTAAAGATAGACATGGGAAGCATCACTTCTTGCAGTGAACAGGAATCATTATCCAATAAGATGCACAGCGGGATTTCCAAGTTCAGTGTCTCATTCCTATTGCAGTTGACTGGGATTTTATCCCTGAAGATGCTAAAAGCCTCTGTGTTGAGTGTGATGCCTTTGCTATCCCCTTACACGAATGTACAATGTCTCTAATCCATTACACTGGCTTATGAAAGAAAGAAATACGGGAGTAATACTATAGGCAAGTGTTTTCCTCCTTTTCCTGGGTAAAAAAAAAAAAAAATCACCTGCATATTTCAGCTTTGCAATCTTGCTTCTTGTCTGTCTCTGAGCAAATAAATTGAAGTCCTGTGGAATCTGCTCAGGTAAATTTCAACACTACCTGGTAGTGTGAAACATAAGACAGGCAGAAATAGTTATGTAGTTTAATTCACACTGGTTTGGCGTTTGGTCAAAGAGGTTTTGTAGAAATAATCAAAAAAAGGGAACCTTAAGCCATTAGAAAGAACAAATAATTTTCACAGCGACACTTGACATTTTTCCCCCCAGCACCCTTTCACTGATGCAAGTTACTCAGAACTCTGTAATCTGCACAATTTAAAACACTGATAAACAGTTAGCACCTCATTTAAAAAAATAAACCAGTAAAGAAACATAGCACTCTTCATCCGTGGGTTCAGTAGCAATTAGACAAACTGAATTTACAGTCTGCACCATACTTCCATCTCACAATAAGATTTGAAAAAGAGCTAGGGTACAAGATTAAATAATAGAAAAATCTATACCTGCGTTCCCATGATTCTGTATCAAATAACTTTTGAGAGAAGTACATATTTAATTGAATATTTGAGAGCAGTAACCTCTACAATATCTCATAAAGCAGGCTGCTAAGGAACAAGAAACCCATGGACCAGATACAGTCTATGACTTCACTTTGATAATTTTGGACTGAGTGATTCGAAGGGAATGCATTAGGACAAGAAAGAAAATGAATTTGTGCCCACCAAATGGGTCTGACAATTCTCCCTGGGCTGCAGGGAAAAAAAATTCTCATTTCTCCTATGAACCAATACTAGGAGAAAATTATAGCACACACTGACACACAAAAATGCTCCTCATTAATTGTTCCTATAAACCTTAATGGCAAGTAAGAGGGACAAAAGTTTAAAAATGTTATCCTCCTTATTTTAACAAGGGATATCTTTTTCAGAGTTAACTTAGAAGTATTCATGTTTGGAAGCTAAGTCTAAAATACCTGAAATGGACTCCATTTTCATGAATAGTTGAGTACTCCTCTCCATAAAAAAATCAGCCTTTAGTTCATCCACCTTCAATGTCCCAAAGACATTAGCCACCTAGGAAAATTCAGGATACTTCACTGAAATACACTAACTTGTCTTTCTTCAAATACTCATTTTTAAAATCCTGAGACAGCAGTGGTTAACAGAAAAGCATTTTCTTTTTCTTGCTTGGATTATGTACCAGTGTGGCAAAATTCAGCTACCACTGATAGCGTGAATGCACCAAGCAAGATATGGAGAAGGATCTCTGCAAGTTTGCATATTCATTCATGTTTACAAAAACTGACATCACACAGATTTAAGATTGACATATTGTAACCGTTTGCTTAAATGATGATCAACTCCAGGTTTCTCATCTGCTCTTTTTGTTCACACTGTCTTATATATTTGTTCATGACACACTGTTGAATAAGCTAAGGGCTGATTTCTGTTTCATTAAAGACATCAAATAAACTCTATTTCATTATGATGCTGCCACCTATAGCCTTTCTGAACACTGCACTACCTTGGCACAGTTTTGATTTGCATTTAAATTCTAAAAATTGCATTGTTTGTCCTTTGCTAAAACTTTCAACATCACCCCACCCAGCAAGAAAAATGCCAAATAAAATGTTTTGTCATCTTTCCCCTGTGATTTCCAGCCCCACCAAGAATCTCCCCAGTTTTGCCTACTCTGATGTTGTCTGATGAAGACTCTGCTTTCAGAAGGTCTCAGAAGAATGGGTGACTCTGAGGTGAATATCTACCAAACCAGCATGAATGGTTACTCCCAAACACCAGGGTGCATGCCTGAACACACTTTACAACCAGCCTGCAGTGCAAAAGACAGGATGGAAACCAGATCTGAAGTTTCTGTGAGGCCTAAGGGAGAACTCTCACTGGATACTCCTATGTATACTTCATTCATGCTTTACTTCTGTACTCTGATTAGGACCACTAAGCAGTGATATTCATTTTCTTCCTCTCTCAATGTTTTTCTGTACTATAGTTTTCTTAAGCTAGACTATCATGACGTAAAAATTAGACCTCAAATAGACCAGACATACATGCTTTCCACTGCAGAGCAACAGACAATGTGGTATGAATCTAGAATCTCTCCATCCTGTAGTCTTACCAGCCGAGATCTAAGCCATAGGGATGTTTTGCACAGTGTTCATAGCTATGAAACTGTAGACTCAGTGGTGATGCATTAAACACTACACCAAGTCAAACGGCCTGTAGCTGCAGAAATTAGCAATTTGTTCTTCTAGGAATGGAATTCGTTAGAAGGACAGGTAGACAGATCATGTGTCTGTCCCTCCTTAACCTCCAATTTATTCAAGTACCTATGGAAACTCTTGCATGTTTCCATGGTCAGCTGATGCCATGCAACCCCTGCATCTGCCCAACCCCCCAATACCGTGAAAAAACCTTAGTGATACTGATTCCAGTATTAAGGAAAGAATGCCACAACTGTAAGATTAAAAGAACTACTAATTTTGATGTCATACAAAGTTCTTAAAGTTCCATGTTATATTGTATTTATAGCTTCTTTGTTCAGTACTAGAATATTTTCCATTTTAAGAAGGAAAGAAATCTACTCAAGTGTAGAATCAAAGAAACCCCATAATTCTAAAATACAGGCAGCTAATTGCATTGTATTAGACAATGAGTTAGAAGATGAAGCAGTTCCTTTGTTATATTCTACTTTTCTTTAAATAGCAGATTTGCCAAAGCTGATGTGATAAAAGAAGAATGATATGGAGAATGAGAACTGTGTAATCTTCCCATCTCACTCACCACTTTAAGATACAAAGAATTTTGTAAAAGTGCAACCTGTCTCCCTTACCCAGAACTTTTATGTGCTGCAGATAAAAAACAAACAAAACAAAACACACTGAGTTTTTAGCTTGTCATGGATGCAATATTAAACAATATCACTGAAAATAAATTCACTTTAAAAAAAAATATACTCCTTTTCTGTTAAAAAAAAAAAAAAAGCAGAGCTATTGTGTATTTTTATCCATAGAACAAACAAACTGTTTATAGAGACTGTATCTTAGCAGTGCAAGCTGAAGCACTTTTTATAACTGTGTACTCTCAGGAGTGTCTCACCTGTAAACTCAGATATTATCCCTAAAATCATTTAGTGTTTCCATAAAAGTTGTGCTGTAGTACTGTCACGAAATTTTCCTTGTAGGACTCTTTTCAAAACTACTTCTGTCTTAACTTAGCAACAAACTTCACCAGAAAACCAGCTGGCAGAGGACACCACTGAATGTATGTGCCAGTTTATACACGTGTAGGTTTTTCATACTCCTGGAGCTGACTGATGAAGTGTGTTCTGAAGCAGCTGGAAGCATGGAGAACCACAGGCCTGAGAATTCTGAGAAGCAAAATGCACTGGAAGAAATACCAAAGAAATCATTGTCCTGTTTTATCTCATTTTCTTTGAACATCAACAGACTGGCTTAAAAACCATTTGCCCTAAGCAAATACTCTTGTAATTACACTTCACAAGACTCATTCAAGGTCATGAAGAGTCAATGGTGATAAACTGCTAAGAAGTTCCACTTCATCTCTTATACCTATTTTGATGCATATTTCTCTGAGTCATTGATTTAATCTCCCTCTCGAATTATTTCGAAATTTTTCCAAATTTAAGGCATCATCAATGCGTACAGTGAAATTTGCTCCCAAGGTGTGTTTCAAAAGTGCTGTACAAAAGCAGATACACAATCTGCTGTTTAAAAGGTTCCAAGACACTTTTCTGTTACATTCCTGCTTCCTGCTACTACTGGATAAGCTACTACTGCCAAGAGGAATTCTGTTGACTCCCCTTGAGGCTATATGGAGTACAGGCATCAGGAATAATTGGACTTGCAAGAAGTATGAACACAGTAAAATGGTACCCTTGAAATTGAGACAATGATTCTTTAAGTCTGAGCTTCACTAGAAGCATCACTGCTGATCGTTTACACAGAAACGTCTACTAACACATTTACACTCTTCTCCCAGAGCCCTGACTGTATTTTCCCAGGGGCCAACAGACCCAGTTGCTTGGCTTTGAGCTGCCCTGACTTTTAGTTTCATCCTGTGTTAACTCATCAAACAGATGTAGGCATTTTACACTCAGAATTCTACAACCCACTATGTGCACCCTTTATAGACACTAAAAAATTGAGTACTTCAGAATTCCTTTAATGATGTAATTACTTTTATGTTTAGTTTAAAAATTTTCCATTTTAAATGTATTTCAGAGCAGCCTCTTATATTGCACTATTTTACCCACATCAACCTCCAAAAAGTTAATCAAATTTGATACTGTATCGGGAAGATCATTCCATTAATGACTTTATGAGATGACACAGATTTAATGAGCCTGTCTTAGCTCAACCCTCTTCACGTGTAGTGATGGAAGGAGAGAGGCTGCAGTACCACACTGAGAAGGCATTGGGGAGGGATTTGTTATCGGCCAGTTCAAAAACAGACTAAGAGGACTCAAGCTTATCAAACCCAAATAATTCTGAGGGAGTTCTGCCAACTTGAGGATGAGCAGCAATGCACAGAAATGCTTTGGTATAGATAAAGCCATCTTCCTTAAGTGACAATGTCCATGAATGGATGTTTCACTGCAATAAAATGGGCAAGTAAATGGTCTCCTTTCCCGACCTTTTTGCATAGACTCTCTCTTTAATAATACAGAATCATAAATCTTGCAGTAAGAGAAGACTGTATCTTTAATACCTTGGATATATTACATTTTATGACTGAATTTCCATCTCTCTTGTGAGTGTTAACTCTCTTCCAGTGTATGCACAGCTGGGAAATGAAGCAGCATGTTACAATCCTGCCATGTACAGCCTTGATTCTACTGCCTTCCAACAAAGATTTCCAAGTTCAAGTGGATGTCCTTTAGTGTTTTGGACTTAAACTAGCCATATTCATCATAGTTCATCAGCGCCTACAATTACAGAAAGGCACTTCTAGGCTTCTGTAACAAAAAGATAAAAGAACTGTGCATAGCTGAGTATATACTACGTTTAATGGGCCAAAGCCTGAGCTTACTGTTATGAAGCAAGACCTCAGAGGACAAGACAACCGATACATTCCAGCTGTGCAAGGCACTGGACAAGAGATCTGTGACTCTAGTAACAACAGACTTAAGAGTCACCTTCACTTACTGCACAGTGAATGCTCTGCAGATCCCCATCTACAATGTGTATTGGTTATACTCTCCTGTCAAGGACTGGTTGTGCTGAAAACACACATCTGAAATCAAGAGTGGAACAGCTGGGCTGTGAGGCAATGACCATTTATTAAATCTTCACACAAAGCAGGGAGAACTTGTCTTTAGACGTCGATGACTTCACTTTTGTCCTGGTGAATCTGAAAAGCAGCTTTGCTACTGCAATAAATATTTGCCTGAGACATTTCCATAACTCAATCCTATTTTCAGTTCCTTGGTAACAGTTCTGTGCCAGTCCTTATTATTAAGGAGTTTCTTTCCTCCTTTTTGCTATTCTTTCATCATGACTATAAATACTGAGGCTGCCAGCCAAGTACTGCACAGCTGTTAATGGGCAGAGAGGACAGCAGAGGCTGTCAGCACCACCATAGGCTGTGTGAGCAGAACCCTTTTCTCCGTAGAGCTCAGTGGCAGGCAGCACAAACTCCTATTCCTTTCCACTGCCTTAGAAGCAACACTGCCTGGTTAGCTGTTTTTTTTCCAAGAGAAGAATTAGACCCTATACACCCAGCAGCACATGCGAAAGAAAATATTTTTAATTAAAAACACAGCAGAATTTAAGTTCACAAGGTCTTTGTGAAAGTGAAGAAACATGACCTTCTACTTTCTATAAACTCTGACGTCTGTTCACAGACAAACTAATTACCCACCACTATAAACAACCACAGACAGTTCCTACCTCATCACTGGATAAGCCTAAATGCACCTGCTCCCTTTCCTTTAATGATAAGCCAACTCCTACCCTAAAACCGCCTTCTTTCAATGATTAAAGAGCTACAAGGCAAGTACCAGTAATAAAGTTAAATTTTTTTTCCTTCTCCAATCTAATCTTTGTCCTGTAGAAACTGCTGATGAGTGCTCAGTTCCACTTAAAATTTACATTAAAACTATCCATATCACGGTGCATGGAAAAGGACTGTTGCCCCAGTGTTTATTGGCATGGTGACTGAGAAATTACTCAGATGCAAAAATGATGTATGGCCTTGTATCAGCATCAAATAGGCTTTGATGCATGGTTGCTATTTTTGGAAGCTAATGATCTGTGAGTGATAAAGCAAATGAATTTCTTAATGATGACAAATACAGAAGAATGTACAGTACTGAGTAGAGAACATGATGTCCAACCAAAAAAAGATTTATGGGAGATAGTTATGGTACCTCATGTTTATAATGGCAAAATAAGAGAACAGGAAAAGCTTCTGGAAGATCTTGTGTGTCTACCTGGAATAACAATTTACTTTCAGACAAAGGATAGAATGTACAGTCCACTGCATGCTTCTACCTGATGCTTACATTGCTTTGGTATTGATATGCATATAAAGCCTAAGACACGGAGTACTTTATCCAATTTGAATACAATTAAAATAGCTATAGAAAAAAAAATATGTTTTTAACTAGTGTGAAAATATGCAAACAATTAGTGTTTATATTGTTGGGGTGTTCCTATAAACTTCTCTTTTTATATGGGGTGGTTTTCAGCTAATTGTATGGCAAAACTGTCAAGGTGATGTTTTCACAACTAAAATTTCATTGTGCTCTTAAAAGGTTTTGAATTTAAGAGATTCCTGTACGGTAACCTAAGAGCCATCACTGGCAATTAAAATTCAATACACTAAATATATATGGACAGTAAAGTTTGTCAACAGAAGCTAGCACAATAATGAAAACAATGCATTTGTGGTATTTCAGGTCTCGTGTCTGAAAATATATTAAAGAGGGGGAAAAGTCACACCATTTATGGCTAACTTCAGAGGAGAGGATCAGTCAGCATTTTGAGAGATATTTGAGGAATGGGAGAGGAAAAACCACAGCCTTTCAGGGCAAGAAAACACTGCCTGCCGAGCTCGGCCTTTCTGCAGGGAGCCAGGCTGGTGGGAGCACAAGCCTGTTCACCTCAAGCTAATTCACACCTTTTAGAAACCTGGAAACACCGGTCGCAAAGGAGCCGTTTGAGTATATGGAAACCGGTGTCCCACTAGGTACCTTTGGACTCTAAATTAAACGCCTGTTTTGCTTCAGATTAAGCGTCTCCCGCCGCTGTACTCGCAAACAGCCTCCGGAGAAGACGCGGGGACAGAAATGAAGCCCTGCCCGCCGCCCAGCCTGCCCCGACGGCTCGGCCCGAGGGAGCCGCTGCCCGCCAGGTCCCTCGCTGCCTTCACTCACCTGGAGCCCCTGCGGGGCGGCGCAGCCCTCGGCAGCCCGGGGCGGCGGAGGGGACGGCGGTGCCGGCGGCGGGGAGCGGCGGAGTCGGGCGGCGCGGNGAGGCCAGCCCGCGGCGCTGGCCCGGGGGCGGGCGGGGTGCGGCCCTCAGCTGTTTTCCACCTCGGCAAGACATTGACTGCAGCCAGGTCACACAGGTATGTGGGGGTGAGGAGAAGAAGGGGACCAGGCACTGTGAAAGGGTGATTTCACCACTACGGCTTTCTGCCTCGGCTTTTCCTTCCCCCTTCGCCTACGCGAAGTGGCTTAAGGTAGCGA
>WEKY01016271.1:43823-125325 GCA_013390045.1 Picathartes gymnocephalus
GACGAGCCATCTGCAGGTTATTTTGTCGAGCGAGTTTAAGAGTGTTGCAAGTGGCGGGGTAATTGTAGCACGTAGCTACAGTGGTAGCAGACTGAAAGGCTCTAGCTGAAGTTGCTTGCATCTGTGAACAGTAGTGCCTTTGGATCTTCAAATGGGGTATTTCAAGCTTAGCTTCTATGCACGAGGTGAGAAAGGAAGGCTGGACGAACTGGCTGAAAGACCAAAATAACATTAAGTATTTAGTTCCCCACTTCGGCATCGTATCTATTTCAATAAATTTCTCTCAAACTTGTGAGTTTTGTTTCCAACATGAGCACTTTTTTTTTTTTTTTTCTGAAGAGTCTCTCCCGTGTAAAGTCAGTCAGTCTGAGGACAGCAGTTTTGGATAGAAAATACAGGTGTTGCCCAATAAATGAATACACAGCCTCGCGCCAAGGTAAAAAGCATTAGAGTGAAAAATGCTGTGGAGGTTGCTTTTTTCTTAGGGCACTGATAAGGGAGGCAGAAATGAAAATGGAAAGCTGGTGCACACTGACTCAGTCTTAAAATGAAGAACCATTTCAACACTACTTCCAGAGCAGCCACTGTGGGTCAAAAAAGAAATTCAATTATAGGTTTTATTTCTGCCAAGCAGCATTCTTTTAAAAATATTCATGCTATATTGGCAAAAGTGATTTTATGAAATATTACTATGTGCAGGAAATACATACCCTCGTGTAAAGCAAATCTCAGAAGTACATTGTTCACTTGCTTAGTTGAACTGCAGCTCTGACAACAAAGACGTTTTCTGCTTTGTGTACTCTATATAATTGCTTGGGTGTAGGCTGCATTCAAGATAAAAAATGTTTGTTCTTCTCCCACCTCAGGAAATAAAACCACTAAAAATACAACATAGATGAGAAGCAGAAGATAGGAAACTTAAAACTAAACTTAGACTTTTGCATCTGCTGAAACAAATTATTAAACTACTTCATGGATTATAATAGAAATCAAATGTCGGGCAGCCTAGAGAAAAATCGAATTACAGTATATTAGAGAGTCAGGTCAAAAAAAATCCATTGGAAGGGAACATCATTTCAGGCCATGCTTTTATACATAATTTTTTAATTACAAGCAAATTTTGTTTTTTCAAAGTTTATTAATAAAAAATCTGATCCTCGTCATGAAATAAGGTTATGTGTTGATATATTCAATCCAAGTGGAGTCACGTGAAACCTTTATCCATCTTATCAAGCTCTTTTTCTTCTGTTTGGAAAGTGTCCAAAATGTAAAACTAACTGAAATATCTTTCCACGTGTTCAGATAACTGTGCATGTTAATACCACAAAGCTATGTATGATTCATTCATCTTCATTTCACCTACTCCCTCTGCTGGGAATTAGCGTGAAAGTTCAGCGGATCAGAGGAAAGATCATTAAGAGTGCAAGATCCATTAGAAAGCCTCTTTTGCTTCTTTTATTAAAAGATCATGCTTCTTTACAGACCCTCCAGTCTGTATCAGTAAATCAATTTGCATTTTTTGTCGCAAGGCTATTAATTTCAAAATGATGTGGAAGGAGAAGCTAATGCAAATTAACTAGTTAAATATGGAATATATACTAAGTTCTTATGCTTTCTACTGTACTGTTGTAACTGCCAATATCAAAGATTAAGTAAATATGGAAAAGGAACTGAGTAACAGAACTGCTAAGGTATATCTGACCCTGATAGCCATGTTGCTAACACTCCACTGCCTACACTGACACCAACAGGATTAATTGGTCTGAGAAGAAATTAAGGGGGTAGAACAAAAAATTCAGTTGTAGTACTACCAAAGACTACCCCACACCATGAACATCCTTTCTGCTCAAAGACTAAAACCACTTGCTGTAACACTGACAGCAGAATCTTAACTCTGATTATGTGTTGCAAAAGTTCAAGCCATATTAGTGACTGAAAAGAAGAGAAAGAAATGATGGAATGATGGCAGTGGTCAACAAGGGGAGACCAACAGATGTCATATTGTAATGGAGATACTGCTCTGTATCCATACATCCTCCATCTTCTCATGTGCAGAAAAGATAATAAGGAGGAGGACAGCAGAGGTACTATATTCTTTCTTCTACCAACCCTGTAAACCAGTTATTCTGCAGTGCAGTACCTTCTACTGAGTAATGATGACAGTTTCCACGGCCACAGGTAAGCAAACTTAGTTGCAAACAACTCTATAACCAGTGGCTAAAAAATAGCATGAATACTTTTACAAATACTGTAGGTTTCTTTGTTATGCAAACCACATGATTTTAGGTCATAACAGTATAGCTGAGTTTAAAATATTCTTATTTTGGATAAAACCACAAATTCAGGTTTGCCTATGTAAAAATATTATAGTAAAAGGCAATTTAAATATATATATATAAATCAAGTATAGCATTGTGCATGCTGCATATGGTTGCAAATAAGTATCACAAATGCAAACCAACGATAAATAGATTTTTTGGTGTAGGTCTCTTTGTAGAAAGAGACCTAATTTTCTCTTAGTTACAAAATATTGTAGCTAAGCAATGACAAGAAAATCACAAGTAACCCACCTCATGAGGAAATAGATATTATCACAAAGTGTGTAACGCTTTTCAGGCTGGGCATATACAACAGTAATTCCTGGGTATTGAAAAAATGATGTATTACAGATTAGTGTTTACAACCAAAAGTAATATACATACTCTGAGCTCATTATTGGCCTTTACATAACGACAACGTTTAATATTCAGTCATGGTCTGAAGGTTTTTGGAATATAGTACTGGGGCAGTGCATACAATTCCCAACCAACAAACACTGTTCCAGTCCATTTGGGCTATTACTACAGACATTGCCAACATGCAAGTTTATTGTCAAATAAAACATATTGTTTGCAAACTCCAGCAAATTCAATTAATTCTTTCACTTTTTTCTTTCTTTCAGTTTCTGACTTAGATCAGACATAGTGGGATTGCCACTACAGTGATCCCGCTCTCTGAATATACTCACTTGAATGCTTTTTTCTTAACCTTCAAAAATTGTGCAGCAATTAATTGCTGTCAGAAGTCACTTGAAGTCTGCATGTCATCACCATTGACAAAAGTTCCTTTGGCTCCATCCATGATCTTGTAATCCCCTTGCAATTTTTCTGCAAAACTTTAAAGTTTTCATTTTCAAATCATTTTTAAGGAACGGCTAACCCTAATAAAAAGGCTATTACTTTATCAGAGTACTCAAGAAAAAGCAGGTTTATTACATCTTGGTATTTATAATCTCATATTTCCATGTTCCTCTCTGCATAGAGAAGAATTTTAAAGTTGTAATTGCTTAAGAATCTTGTGCTTTTACTTTGTAGGTGAGCCCCTCTTCACTGACTTCTTTATTATGTTACATGGAAAAGTATCATTATTGCAACTAAAGAATCACATCTCAGGACGTGGACCTCTGCACAGTATCCACTCCCAAAAAGTACTTCTTTTATCTGTACTAAGTTTATCTAATATCTGCTTCTCATCTTCAAGATGATAAGGTATTAGTTTTATAGACCAAGATCACATCTCACAAAGTGTTTTATTATCATCTTCTAGAAGAAAAAAATCAATGTGACAAAATGATTGCAAAACAACAAATCTCTTTCTCATCTTCCAGGATAATGAAATGATCATCTTCTCTCATCTGGGAAAAGTGTACAATATGCCTTTCAATAACTGCATAATGTGGCAATGGTTAATATCATTATGCCTGCTCTTACAGTCTTTACTATTTGCAAGCAGTCCCATTAACACTGGTGATTGCTGATACGACTTCTGTGGCTGTCTGCCAAATAAGGAAGAAGAACCAATACCTCCAAATTAAAATCAGTTCACCTGTACTGAAAAGTATTGTTACTCTTGTGGAAGATAATCCTAAAATTTATGTTGCAAGTATATATTTATGCTTTAATCTTTTTAAAACATTATTCATGAAACTATTTTTACAGACTTTTTAAAGCCACCTGTTCCTAAAAAGGAATACGGTTGCTTTTTACAGTATTAAGAGCATTTGTATGGGTTATGCTGTCTTTAATTATTACTCAAACATGAATATTAATGTTGAGCAGCCAGCTTATCACAAAAAAAATCATTTAAAGGAACATATGTGCAAGTTTGTGCTTAACCCATTATTGTGACCATCATGCCTTTGCTTGCAAAAACAAACAGAAACCTAAACAATTCTTTTATAAAGATAGCAAAAAGGATGAATCTAGGTGTGGATTCTGAAAACACTTTGAGGAAGCTTCCCAGTCTCTTTAACAGTCAATCCAGATCATTTGACAGATTAGATTTTATTGCATAATAATGTTATAACACATTTGATGTGTAAGGCAAGCTTTGGACTCCTGTCACTTAAGAAAATCAGATAGAAAAGGTCTTTCCCACCAGGTCTGCAACACAAACTGCAAGGCACATCCTTTTCACTTTACTGGAGCAAGGAGTCTGGTCCAATAAAGACACAGAAAAAGACAGAACAATAAGAAAAAGTTACTCTTCGATTTAGTTCTGATATCACATCCTCCATAGAATGAAAAGGTGACTGTCTGCCTCATCTCCCATCACAGCCTGTCTGCTGAAATAGCACCAGAACCCTGGAGAGAAGGAAGGGCATTAATAGTGATTCCCACACTACTATCTCATTGTACCTCATGTATACTGCAAAGTCACACATTAGCTGTGGAAGAAGGCTCTCCAGTTTCTAGCAGTTGTTTCAACAATACCTTTTTCAATCCCTGGTGACTTGTCTTAAAGCGGTTGAAAAATGAGATTTCTCTTCCAGGAGGACGCTACTGGAGTAGTAGCACACTACTTAACAGGAACTTAAACCTAGATTATATTTCATCAATTCCCAAATATCTATTTTAAAAGTCTTAATTCTGTGATTCTGCTGATTATTACACCCAAATATTTGCATTACTGTTCTTGCTTTTACTCTCAGGTAATATTTTATATTGGTTTTTATTTCTTTCTGGTCTCAATGAATTTTCTAAATCTTTCTAGAGTTAGCAGAGAGGGAAATCATCATTCATACATATTTCAGACATTCTACTATTCCATTTTATTCTTGATAAACAGTATAAGTTCTTGACATAAAATTTATCAAGAACTTTAGCATTGGGGACATTAAAGCAAATAGGCAAATCAAATGTAAATCACTTATACAAAGCAGACATTTCCAGATTCAGATCTCTGCTCTGTTTTAGGAGAGCCTTTTCCAGCAGGCTATTTTATTTATCCCTGTATCCCTACACACCTGATAAAAATGACTTTCCATTTAAGCTTTTAAAATATAGCACTGACTGCCAATGTTTCAGTTATTATTACATGGGAGTTTTTAAATGAAAACAATCCCAAACCACTTAGCATAAACAAGTAACTAAACAGTGTTCAAGGGAATTCAGCAACCTGGTTTAGTGGAAGGTTAGAACTAGATGGTCTTTAACGTCCCTTTTAGCCCAAACCATTCTAGGATTCTGTAAGTCTGAAACAACCTTAGTTCTTCCCACGTAGCCAAAAAAAAAAAAAAAGTATAACAAGGACTTGGATGAGGAAAAAGTTATGAATTATATTAGTTATTATATATGAATTACATATCTTGAATTTTCAAAAATTAAAAATAATCAGGCAGAAGAAAAACTGAGTTCATTTCCATTGAAAATCTACACAGATTTCATTAAGAAAAACAGCTTAAAACAGTCTGAAAATTTTAAACAACCTGGCTCACTTACTTCATTTTTAGTCCTTACACTCATTGTACCCTAGGAATGTGCAAAAGTCACATAAGGCCAAAAAGGATAAAAACCCCCAAATCAAACCAAAACAACAAAACACCAAGCAAAAATCCCCCAAAAAACCAGAAAAAAAAAAGTAACATCAAGCAAGATAGGAATTGAATTCCTAATCTAGTTTGTAGAAGATTAGTCTTCATTTGTTATTTAGACAGAAGTTTACTACTTAGAATGGAATTTTATCACCCTGAAAAGGGAGTAATGCAAATAGAAAAAGCACCATAATCGTTAGTATCAATGTGGTGACTGTATGGATTGTTTCCTCTCTTCTTTGTAAGTATCAAAAACAGAAGAAAGTGTTATGTTAATTAAAAGTAAATGAAGCCGTTCCAAAGGACACAATGTTTCTTTCAACAAATTTAAGAGCTGCACTGTACTCAGATGGAGGAGTAAACGCAGTTCTATCGGAGGAATGAAGACTCCCTGTACTTGCTATCAAGGATTGGCAGTAGCTAAATAATAACTGTCTTGCACAGCTGTGTTTTCTTCCTAAGGGCACCAGAACCAGCTCGCTGACCTGAGGAAACTTGTCTCATATCATTGGGACCCATTTTTAATACTTAGGGGAGCCTTTGATAGCAAAGATTAATCAAGTGCCAAAGGTAATAATCTCAGTTAACAAATTAAACTTGGAAGTACATAATCATCACAAAAGCAAGTCACAAAATGAGACTTCTTCCCCACCTCAACTGGCAATATTTTTTTAATGCATGCTGCCATCAATCTATCAAAAACACGTGATGCAACAAGCATGCAGCTATCAAATAGGAAGCTAAGCTGAGACTGAAACTGCCTGGAGTAGCTCCATATTGTGGAGGCTCCATTCCACGAATTGTTAAAAAAGAAAGCTGGGCTTGCTCCTCCTCAGGATTACAGCTATTTGGAGACTTACAGAATGCGTTTATGTTTCTTGTAAAAATGTGAACATATATATAGAGTAAAAACTATTCTGAAAACTAGAAGAACGACTGGATAGTTAAGAGCTTTTATGTAAGAAAGATGAAAATATTTACATCTGCTTTGTACAAAACAGTGACAAGTTGAGGTTTTCTGTAGCATTATTTCAATCACCGTTTTAAGAATTTTTGACTACAGCATCCCAGTACAAGTAGTTGCTGTTGATTATATAGTTTGATATAATTCAATAAAACAAAATAAAAGAAGTATTGTCAAAAGACTGTGGTCCTGAATCTTCTTGTAACTTTCCTTGCTTGAATGTAATTCCATGGAATTCAGTTGATATTTCAACAAGAATTATCAGAGTTCGTGGTTTTATTTTATTTCCTAGCCAGTGTTTGGAATGTAAATGTTGTGGAACCACCTAGCCTTCCAGGGACTAGTCCAGAGACTCATCAGGAAACTGATAATGGGCATGTTGAGGTGATGATGAGCTTATCTGATATGAATTTGTACAACTCTGGCGTTGAAGCTCCTGATATTCCCTAAATATATATTATTTTACTGGGAGACCAAACACTTTTCAAAAAATCATCAAAATGATCTCACAGTCACTATAAGCCCCTTTTTTTTCTACGATTGTAAGCTTTTACATTTTATTTTAAGAGGAAATGTAGTTTTCATGATATACTTCTATGAAAGACAGATTAGTGAGTCTCTTTGTTTTATTCCCTTACTGAAGTTTATGTCTACATATCCATTGTCTCAATTTTCCCTGAAAGATGGAAGATAGCCATGTTTTCTGCAGGTTTAAAACTAAAAATTGTAAACATCTCCAGGGAGGAAAAGCCTAATGTTAAGGTTATTCAAAAGTAAGAACAGTGCTGCTTGTGGTATTCCTGTGCTGTTTAAGTTGGCAAGGCCAGTGGA
The DNA here is from genome assembly GCA_013390045.1 of Picathartes gymnocephalus. Taxonomy (NCBI): domain Eukaryota; kingdom Metazoa; phylum Chordata; class Aves; order Passeriformes; family Picathartidae; genus Picathartes; species Picathartes gymnocephalus. The sequence continues at coordinate 51,470 of WEKY01016271.1, forward strand.
CTAGAATCCACTGAAGTGCCCTGAAACTGATGGATACTTAAGAGGTGCTGGAATCCCCAAAGGGAAAGTTGCAAAATGGAAGTCCAGTCATTTTGACTGCAAGAAATGGGGCCTGGATATTAGATCAATCCATAACTCCTGCATCTGGCTGTATGGGAAGGAAGTACATGGAATTGGATAACACACTGGAAAGTTTTGAAGGTACATACTCCTCTGGGATCCTGGTTTCAGTCTACCAGTTGTTTACATAAGGAGAATCTAGTCTGTGTTGGACTGGGGACTACTAGGCAGGGTGGCTACAACGACCCCTGGGTTGCACTGTGGCTCAGCCATTACCACAGACCTACCCCTTGGGTGGACCACTGAAGCAGGTCACTAAATCCTGCTGGGGAATGATCACATTCAACACTGGCTCAGGCAGCTGGAACTACAGACAACAAAAGGACTTTCTCTAGCAACATCAACCCAACAGAACCCGTCCTTGGTCACCACAGCCAGGAGAGGACAATAATTAAAACCTGCTGTTTCTGCAGGAGTCCAAACTGCTTCTGCAGTCAGAGGGATGGGAGGGATGGGGAGGTGCTTTTCCTGGCTGGTAAAGAAAAACACAGATAGATGGATCAAGCCTCTTGGTAGCACTGTTTTGGTGCCTATTCAAAGTCTGACAGTGTTGGCACTTCCACCTCCTAATTTGAGGCACTATTTCATTCTGCACCAAGGCCGTAAATCAGTATGACTAGTCCAGTCAGTGTTCTAACAAGAATATCATATAGCCAGTTCTTTAAACTAATAACAAAACCAAACCAGTCACTACTTACAGCTGTTGCTTCCATTATGTACTAACATGATATTGACTTTAATGATAGTATTTTTCTTTTATGGCCTATTTTCTGGTTTTCACTTACGAGTGCCAGAAAAATAGATTTGGCTCTAAGAAGCTGGCCTAATTTCTTTCCATGAAAGCAGAGATGTCCTCTGCAGACCCTTATGCTTACTTATGAGAGAATAGAATATCAACAATTTACTAGTTAAATGAGACACCTCATTCTCAGACCCATGCTATAATCACATCATTCTTCTTCTTCTAGCTCGCTTTTTACATATCCAAAATAATACCCAAAACTGTAATATTTTATGCTCAATACATCCATGAAATACAGAAGTATTGTTGTTTCAAAGATAAGAAAATTATATAAGACACAAAGACTATGTAGATAAATTAATGCATGAAGAAGGGGAGGGACCATTATCTGGTGCTGTCAAATCATGTGAAATAGGTCCTACATGTTGTTAAACTCTCTTCTTGCAAAATTAAAAAAAAAAATCGTCATACTGCCATTTGGGAACCACTTGTAGCACTTCAGGTAGTTCCTGGGAAAATAGGGGTTGGTAAAGGCAAAAGTCATTCCAGAGGGTGCAGAGAACTGGTAGGCTATAAAGCATTTGTATAAACTAGTCACCTGGGTTTTCACTATAGATCAAGACAGGCATCAGTATAAATGAGTGAAGAGAAATTAGCATCTTCAGGAAAGTGACCCATCTCATCCTAAACCAGGCTATTCCAGAGGGTAGTTAATCTCACTGTCTCATTCTGTTGGCTATACAGGCAATCTACACAACTAATTTAGACAGCATGTGTAACAGCTGAACAGACTAAATTTACTGACATGAATAGTCTCTGAACACATGGGAGATGTGCTGCACTGTAAACCCAAACTTTGTTGTTTATCTGACTAATTAGCCTAAGTCTCTGTACTGCATTTCACCCCAATTAGCTGCAGGAAGCACAATACAAAAACATATACTTGCCTACCAAAGCACTCAGTCCCCAGCTGTGTTTTGGTGATATCCAGTTCTGACTCTGAGCTGCTCTGTTTCTGAGGTGAGTAAAACCTTGATTCTGCACAGCACTGTGAAGTCCATACACAATAATTAGATAGCAACTGTAATTCCCCAAGCATATAGCCACATGCAATTATTCAAAATAAAAAGGACAGCTATACCATGTAATTGAGATTAAGAACATTTTTTGGAGCAAAAAATAACACTATGCAGAACTATTAGGGTATAACTGAGTAATCAGAAGCAGGTTGTTTTATCTTCTTCTATTAAGGAAGTCAGAGTACATTGGCAATTTGAAAACGCAGCTAGATATAAAACCACCTCTGTCTAAATACACTTGGAAAGAATGAGAAAAACTGCAATACTGTCCTGGTCATTTAGTCACAGATTATTTTCTACTAAAGCAAGCTGTTCCTTGAGAAACTGAATTTCAGAGTCTTTCTCTTGCTTTGCTCTCTGTGACCAAAAATCTTTCTCACAATTGGACACAAGCAAAAATTCCAGGTTTTTCATAGATGCTCTTTCATTTCCCAGCTGTTTTCTCAGCAGCTGCCTTTCAGAATGGTATGGCTCACACTTGCTCTGCAGACAAACAAAGATTTAAAAGTTTCAGATGTATGTCTATTAAGCTCACTGGCATTCTATTGGGGTAACCTTAAAAAAAAAAAAAAAAAAAAAAAAAAGAAAGTCTAGAATAAAAAAAAAAATTTCCTTTCACTCCAAGATGGATGATTAGTTTTATATTTTCCCAGTCAAAATCCTCTGTCAGATTTATAAACTCATCCAATGCATATAACTTAATATAAATGTACTTGATACAAATGACAAAATGCCATGAAATATATGGATCAATGGATTCTGTAGACAGAATCATTAAAAAAGAGAAAAGAAGTTTCACATTGTGTTGAGGCAAGAAACTATTGATTAACAGTTTGCATCCAGGAAATAACATGTGATACTACAAACCAGTATCAACATCACCAGCAGAGTGAGATTACACTTACTTTATTTACGGAAGCATCAAGAATAAACTGGGGGAAAGGGAAAATTAATAAAATCCAAACAAAGACATTAAATATCTATATATCTTGGAAGAACCTAAAAAAGAATACCCAAAAAACCTAGCATATTCCACTGCAAGGGGAATGATGGATATACCTGAGGCACATCTACACACACACATTAAAAAAAATAATTCCAGAGACTGAAAATCAGGAAAATCAGTATTGGGTCAGCTACAGAGACAAAGAAAACTGCCTGTTTTAATCTTAGCATATGTAAGATGGATGCTATTTTCCCTTCATCTTTTCATGCATGCATTAGAGTCTATCTAACTGAGTCTGTTTGGGGTGCTGCAACACTTTTATCTGTATTTTATTCAAGCCTAGGTTACATTAAGCACAATAATGCTCAACCAAAGGTCATGGGAAATCTATGAACTGAGACATCTTAACAAACACTCCACCTCTCCAGCACATTCCTCAGAAATTTCAGAAGATAACCATTTGTGTGTTCAAAGGAGGAAGATACTGGAAGAACTCAGATCATTAGCCAACAAAAGGGGGGGGGGAAAAAAAAGGAAGAAAAAAGCATTTGTCATTTATCAAAGCCAAAGTCAGTATTTTTTTCTTTTACCAAACTAAACTGAAATGTGTCTTCATTCTGAAAGATCCCATTTTCTATGAACTGTCACTCAAAAATCTAGTCCCAGTGCATAGAAACAGCTTTTATATTCTACATTTGTATTTCAGAACAAAAGAATACTGAAAACTGTAGACAGAAGAAGATATAGGAAAATAAACAGTTTTTGATACATTGAAAGAACAATATTATTCAGAATCAGGTTTACTTTCCACTTCTGAATATAAATATGCTGCAATCTAATAATGCAGATTCTGCACTGGAATACTGTGTAAAGAACCTTATCTGAAGGTTATACATGGCTGATGAAAGACTACTGGTTGAAAGATACAGAAAAATTAGTGAAAATTTCCCACCTTCTGACTTTTGTCTAGCTCTCCAACTGCATTTCTGCAGTTTTTCCCAAAACTGTTGCTGTTCTCCACAGTCCCAGCAATCCCCTTCACAGAAGGATCCAGGGAGGCTTAGCCGTATTAGATCTCGTGAAAGATCAATGTCACATGCTGGAACTCTTGCCTATCAAAAGAATCATAGAGGACTTCACAAGGATATAAAAGACATCACACACATTAGGCTGGAACACATAACCAACTGGCAAACAGCAGCTTTACCCACTGTGCTTCCAAAAGGCATAAAGGTTTAAAGAGACTGCTGGGAGCCTGTAAAGAACAAGAAATTATCTCAGTTGGAGTAGAGGATGGACAGGTCAGTAATAGAATCATACTGAAGATACCTGAATAATCTGAGTGTGTATCCAAGCTGAGTTTTTTAATATTTGTGTGTATCATTGCTTTGTAGTTTTTATAAAAATTAACATCGAAAAAACCCTAACTTTTTAAGGGAAATTAAGAAAATATTAAAGATATTGATACTTTCTAAAACTGTCAATCATTTTAAAGCCCATTTCAAGTTTTGTTGCTAACAAACAACTCCAGCTACTCTGCTTACCTAGCGACTAGATGTAAAATCCAAGATATCTTTCATGAAAACAACAGTAATTTTAAGTCCTGACTTTTGAGTGTTCATATTAAGGCCCTGTAAAGCAGTGGAGCAGTGTCCTTTTCAAAGAGTATAGAACACATGCCCTTTGAGGAGTAAGACCCTAAGAAACGCCAAATTAAACATTTAAGAAATTGAAAAAGTGATCATTCATGATTCTAAAGTATATTGTATCCCTTAAGTGTAACATTAACATAAACTTTTTTCTATTTCACATACCCTTTCTACCTTCTCTGCTGCGGAAATTAAATGCTAATTTAATTGTTCTTTCATTGCATCTAGTTTAATGCAAAGTTCTTGTGAAGATGTGACATTTGCAAGTACAGAGACTCCCAGTGTATGTTTTGAGTCTCTCCACCCATTTTCACAAGAGAGTTGCTTAAGGCAGAAAGAGGAGACTTGTATGCTGCTTCATTGTTAAATGCTACAGTAAAGCAATATCAAACTCTACTAAAAAAAATTAAAACAGCTTCCAAAATCCTACAAAATATCTCTACGTAATTGAGGCAAATTTTAAGCAGCTGCAGTAATTTATTCCACAATAAACTTTGAAGTTATTTCTTTAAATAACTCCTGTATATAAAAACTAGAGGAGTTCTTGCTTCTCACAGTAAAATTAGTTACTGGCATTTTAAACTCTATTCCTAGAATTCTACTCCTTCTGCAAAGTTAATAAGGTTGAAAATTCTGCCATGGACCGCATTTTATTTCCAGATGAGATCCTCTCATTTTAGCAATCTAATTTGGTTTTGTATGTAGATGATCTGTGAGTGTTGAGATTCTGTCAGTCATATTTATACTGCTGTCACCTGTAAATTCAGGCATGACTAAGAGATGAGAGTCACATTAAAGAGGAGTCCACAAGGCAGCAGCAGCAGGTCTGACTAAAAATATTAAGAATTTTGTACATTTAAAATGGACATAACTTAGGTTTTTCTTTTTTGAAAAATGCTGCTACTTTGCTCAGTGATACTTACATTCCTGGTCAGTCACTTTCCTTAAGTTTCAGGTGGCAGAATGAGCATGGGAGGTAAAGAGAGCAAAGTGAGAGGTAAGACATGGTGATTTGCTGGAAGGATTTACTAGAAATGACATCCAAAGATATTATATGGGAGCACAGCACATTAATTCTAGCTCTGTCTCACCTAAAAAAAAAAAAAGCACAAGGAATACAGAGCACTGCTGAGCACATTAAGAGTTTTCAATACAAACTTTTGTGTTTTAGATATGTGCCTTGCATGTGACTGTATGAACTGGAATATGACATTTGGAATTCTGACCCAATATGTTGCCATAGTGTTCATGAAGAGGCCTGTTTATTCCTATGCTTAATAGCAGGCATGTGGGAAGGCATTAGAAAGATGAAATGTCTGCTGGTTTCAGGCTTGTTGGACAAACTGGAACCATGTACCAGTTTTATTATATCTTAAAGGAATGTCAAAATCTGCCACACCATCCTCCTTGTGCTGTTTTGTTACTGCTGTGTTTTCATCCACTTTCTGAACAGCAACAGTTTGGCTCCTCTAGAGTATCTCATGTTCTTGAGCAGCCCTCAGCAGCTTATGTGATATTCAGGAAGCAGAGATGATCTGCAACAAAAACTGGAGAACCCCCCAACCACATTTATATGCTCACAACATATATCCAAAGCCAAGCTATGAATTTTCCTTTAAGTTCTTCAGATTTTCAAGTGGGAAGATAAAGAAAGCTCCCTGACGCAGAGAGTCACGGACACCCACGCATGACCAGTATGATCAGTAGAATGCCACTTTATTGTTAAAAATAGCCCCCTTATATACACAGTGTTTCATGTTTATTGGTTGCATGTACTGTTCACGTGCCTAACATTCTTTTATGATTGGTTATCACGTGCCGTCCACGTGCCTTAATAGTGAATCAGTAAAACTTCTTTACTTCCTCATATGCGTAATGCTTTCTTATCTTTTGCTGCCAAGGACGTTTTCTAATCTCAAGTAAAACTCTTGCTCTCAGGCCTGCAGGCCCCTTGTTACAAGGCCCCCAGACCTCTCAGGCCAGCAAGGTCTGGATCGTTCATATGACCGTTCTCGTGCAAATACCCAACAGGCAGAGGCTCTTTGGGACATCTAAAGCAGTGGAAAGAAGGCTGAGAAGCTCAAAGAAAGGACAGCAGGGACTGGAACTTTACAGGTGACAAAGCACTTGATATGTTTCAGGTATGCTGTGGAGTTGTGTATGGCTTTATGCCTTCAGTGATTCCAAACATGAAAGCATTTAATTTTTTTGTTTTCCTTGAAAATCCTTAAGATTTTTTTCCCCAAGTGTGACTAGTGGAATTCTAATCATATTATTATATAAAGTAAAAATCATAAAGTTCATGGTGGAAAATCTCCCTGAAGTAGAAGTGGCATTAAACATAATTTTAAAATATTACCACACAATTTCAACGGTGAACTATGGAAAGAATGATTTCAACTCACTTGCTCCATTTGTGTTTCAAGGGACTCTATTTTCCCTTTCCAACTGTGGCTCTCAGACTGCACTGATGAGTCCCAGTCTAACAGGAACAGCCTGTTTCTGCTTCATGGCATTTTGCTACCCAACTTTGTCCTTGTTCACAGGCTTTGTGGTAATTCTCCAAGAACTTTCAGTTCTCTCTCCTAACAGATAAAGCTTGTTTATTTAATAATTTACAGTAATCTTCACAAAATAGGGATATTTACAGATCTACAGATACAGTATTGGATATACTCTTTCCACTGAAAATTTTGCCATTTAGTGAAAACATTGAGAGACTTCTCAAGAACCAGAGTTTTATTCAAGAGGACTACATTTTAATGATCAATAGACATCTGTTAAGAATGGCTAGGTTAACAGTAGACATACAAGGTATAGCAATATAGTGCAGTAAAATTTCTTTTTACCTTAATCCCATAAAGTAAAAAAGACAAAAGAGTTTCAAGTCTCTGCATTATTCCCTGTCTGATTTTTTAAGTTTAATAAACATATACGTGCATGTATATATATATATATAAAACCACAATGAAATATTCAACATTGATTTTGTACTGCAAAAACAGCTATGAAAATGTGTTCACACTACTAAAAACAAATTAAGAGAATGCAAATAAGTTTTGGCTGGGAAGCAAATTCTTCTATGGAGATATCTAAAAATTTCATTTTTAGTTAAAAACCAACAGTTTTAATTTGTATACTCACTTTAGACTCCAGCACATGCTTCAGCCTGAAAATATCTCCATTTGAATCCTGGGCTTTCAATTTCATATCAACAAACTCAGTTTGGTACTTTGTTAGTTTTTTATGTAGCACCTATGAAGAAAGGATTTTTCCTTGAGATTTAAGTATGCTGCTTGTACCTCAAAAAAAAAAAAAAAAAAAAGAATTAGTGTATATCTAAGGTTTATGGCTTTATTAAGTAGTTTTATTAAAGGCTATGTAAAATGTAACATGCATATTTCTAGAAAACAAATTTTTCATTTGTGGAAAAAAATTTTTTTTTTACTTATAAATAATGCTAAATCTTCTTAGAAAGAAGAAAAATGTAAAGGAATGTAGCAGTTAAAAAGAAAAATACAGATGGCTAATTTAGCAGCTATATTGTAATAAAAACCAGCCTGTCCCATTAACAAGCAGAGCTCAATTAGTTCCATCTTTTTTTTACACTACAGTTTTTTAAAAGCCTACATTTTTAAAAGCAGACAAGAGATAAAAAAATAAGTAATTTAATTATTAATTAATTGCTTATATCCTAATTAATTAAGTGGTTATCTCCCTGTCAGGAGAAATAAAGCCACAAGTATCAGGAGAACAGACACAGAATTTCTGACAACTATTGTTTGAGAAAGTGAACAGAAGAAGGGAAAAAAACTGCAGAAAGGCTGTCTTGGACTGCACAGTTCAGAAACTTCTATGCAAAATTACTAGGAGAACTCAGCTGCAAGAACTAGGGGAAGATGTGTAGGGGATGGGGGTGGTGGTGGTGGTGTGGGGAAGGCTCTATTCCTGTTGGAAGAAGGCTGTGAGTTGCTGAGAAAGGTGTCCTGGAAATTTGTGAACTTTTCCAGTAAACCCAAGCAAAAAAATGATAATACTTTAAATACATGGAGTATCACCTTAATTAATGGAAGAGCCAAAAGGAATCAATACATACTGTAGAGGCAATCCTACTAAGTAGTTCATCCTGTGAGACCAAGATTTTTTGTTTCCAACTGCTTCTACAAGCATTGAGGTATTGCAAAGAAAACTGTGAAGCTTTCAAAAGTAGCTGGGAGCAATAGGAGGCTGCGTTTTGTACTAGCTGACATCATCCTTATCAGCTGTGATTCCAAGAGACGGTGAAGAACTGATTTCCCGGTGAACCTTTGGCAGTCAAAGCCACTACCAACTTCATCCTTTCTAGGAAGGCACTTAAAAAATTAGTATGTGTGGGAAAAAAGTTACTTAGAATGCAAGTGGTCTCACCTAAATTTTGGTCTAAGAATTAAACACCTAATCTAAAGTTATTAGCTATACTACCTCTATAATAAAGGGAGAGAGATAAAATTAATCACTTAAAAAACTAGGATGGGATGAATCTCCTAAAGGACTTTTCTTCACTTAAAAGGAAGTCTTAATGACTTAAAACTTTTATATACCTGACATCAGGTGCAGTTAATCTGCTCCTTTAAAACTGAGTAGCACTTTTAGAGGAAGATAAAGTGAGCAGTAGAGTAAGTGCACAGATCAATTACCAGAAAACCTAAATGAAGGCAAGAAGCTGAAGAAAAAGAAGAAAACCCAGAACATTACAGTGATGAACTACTACAGGTATTAAGCTAAATTTCTAGCTGCTTGGAAAACATATCAGTGCAGGAGTACTGCGTGCGCATGAGATGATATTTGAAATATTTTAACTACTTTCACTAGGAACTGCACAGATAAATAACACAGTAGATTATATAAGGCTATATTATATCCCATTATTTCAAGTGTCTTTTATCCAAAAGCCAGTCTTGAAGAAAAATAAACACAATACTTCTAATAAAAAGTTTAGAACCTCATTAAAACATATACTGCTTTGAATTATTAGCAAGTCAAGGTCATAAACTTCTAAGTACTCTAGGCCAGTCGCAGCACAGTATAAGAAATACTTGCTGCTTCCTTTATAGTACTTTTCCATGTAAGTGATAATTATAGCTGCCTCGTTGTTTTTACTTCAAGAGCAGGGAAAAAAAAATACTAATTAGCTGTTCCTCAAGAAAAATATCCAAACCATTGCATAAGAATAGCTGGTCTTCTTTATACAAGTGAGCTGAGCGATAAGGGGAAAATATGAGTTTGAAGCATGAACTTAAAAACTAGTCTCTAGACTAGATTTACTTCAGATAAGGACCCACCAATTCTCAGTGCTATTTGAAAAAGACACCATCTTTTCTTTCTAGTCAAGGGTTCTCTCTACAAATATACCTGAATTTCTTGCTTAATATTGGAAAGATGCTCTTGTAATCTGTTGTTCTCCCAAGCTAATGATTCTCTGTTCTTGTTAGTCTGAGTTCTTTGTTGGTTTCTTGCAGCTGTTGATGCAAACTGGTGATAACCTTCTCAGAGATGGAGATTTCTTCAGCAGATTTTCTAAGCTGCAAAAAAGAAATTATTCAGGCATGACAATACTGCCCAGCCAAATATAAATTACAGCTTTTCCAGTGTTTTTCAAGTCATGAAACAAACCTGTAACACATTAGCACATCCTATGATTCCATTTTTTTTTTAAAGCTATAAATTAATCAAAATTTTATAATGATCTTGAATTTTCATCCTTACTTTGTGGAATGCTCCAACTCTGAAATCAGGATCTTGAAATCTGAAATAATTTTCTCCTTGAAAAGAAATGCAAAGTTAAAATAAATCTCTCACCACTGCTGAGTATAAATGTGAAAAATCTGAAAGAATATTATATTTCTTTTTATTCATATAGCTGACTAAATTATCTATTTAATGCAAAATGGATTGTGATTTTCCAAGTTTCATCATATACTGTTTAGAGCTGAAAGTTCTTTTCTTTTTTTAATCTGGCAAATCAAGGAACAAATGTTATCTTCTTGCAGAGCATAATAATTTTAATTAAATTTTTTACTCCTTTGTTTCTAAATATAGCATTTGGCTCAAAGTCACAAACCTAAATGATTCCTTCTCCCTATTAGGTAAGTTAAGAGAGCTCTTTTACAATGACTAAACTAATAGTCTGGTAGTTTTTAATTGATAAAAAAGAACTCCGTCACTAAGTATATTACTTTACTCTCTTGTCTTCAGACACAGATAGTAAGAGATGCATAGGCTTAGAAAATGTCTTTTACTAGAGACACAAGAGAGGTGAGAGACAGCCATCTCTTCTCTAAAACAGACATAATTTACTGTTTTAAAAATGCAAAGTCAGTAAGATGTCCTGCAATCATTTTTCTTTAAGATTTTGTTAAAAATCGATCCAAATTTTGCATTAAACCACAACAGTTTAAAAATGCCTTGTTTAGTTTATCTTAAATCAACATCCATGTCATTTAAGCTGAAGTGAAAAATTAAGTTTCGTAACTACTAACTAAGCAGCTTCATTATATAGATTGAAATTACACTGTGCAACAAACCTTAAGATGAAAAGAACATATTTCAAATGTTTCTTCAATGACAAGCAAGGCAATATTATTTAGTGTCCTACATCTTTAACATTACAGGACCCCAAGAAAGAATGTAGGCAAAATGTAAACAAAATACATTTTTGGCTAATTTTCTCCACTTCTGGAGAGTACATAAAGTCTCCTCTCTTGGTAAGTATAACTGATACAAAATACTAAAACTGAGATGATCAGCACAGGTCAAACCTACTGCTGTTGGAGTCAATGTGAGTTTTATTGCTGCCCTTAAACTGGAGCAGAACTAGACCAGCACACAGCACTGTGGGAGATACCAAAAAAAGACAGGTGTGATTAACCCAACATATCCTTTCCCTATTTGCTTTTTGTGACTATTTAAATATTAGAACATCTTTAATTGTCAGGCTTCCCTGAAAAGTAGCAATCCTCTCTGTTCCTTCTTCCACAATCTTGCAAAGATGACTTCTCCATATTAATTGTTTCTTTCAAAGCACAGATCTCCTCTTGTTTTATAAGAGTTTGTCTCAAAAAGTTATCTGGATGCAACCAGGAAGGTCTCAGTATTTATTAATTCAAGCCATTTGAAATTAAAATTCTTTTAATACACTTCTAAAGCATAAAAGAACAAGGTAGAAGTTCCCCTTCAAGAAAGCACCGAAGAATGCACCTTTTCAAAATATCATAAAAATAATCTATAAATTATATTTATAGAATTGGATTCTTCTTTAGATCAGGGCCTTAAATTACAGGGCCTTAAATTACATGGCTCAGAACAAATCTGTTTTTCAAGAGCAAATAATGAGATCATTAAAAATAACTTTCTTGGGTATTACAACAAAAGTTTAAACATAATTACTACAGATAGAAACAACATGTAGACTGGAGCATGTAATGACAGATGAAGTAAGAGACTGTTTTCCTGATGTTACTGAGGAGGTAATAAACTGGGAGGAGTGGCTGATACACCAGAGGGTCGTGCTGCCATTTCACCAGCTGCAGAAATGGGCTGAGAACAACCTCACGAAGTTCCATAAAGAGAATTCCTGAACTTAGGGAGGAACGAGCCCCGGCACCAGCACACATTGGGGGCCACCCAGCTGGAGAGCAGCTCGGCAGGAAGGCTGGGGGTCCTGATGGGCACCGTGTTGAACATGAGCCACCACTGTAAAGCCCTTGCTGTAAAGAAGGCAAGTGGTATCTTGCTCTGCTTTAGGGAAAGTATCACCATTCTACAGCTGCACTTTTGGAAGAACATATTCCTCGGCACTACGCGCTACAATAATAATCCTTGCTTCCATCTCCTTTACTCCCATAATATGAGAAAGGCGCAACACACAGTACAGGATGTATACTACAATATAATATAAAGCATGTTTTCCTGATTTCCACCATCAGTCTTTTACGGTGCTGAGAGGTGCTACCACCGCCTTAGTGAATCACAAATATAACTGATACGCTCAGACACTGCACCCTGGTACTAGCACACACTGTTTAGCAGACAGCATGTGTTGTCACCGAAACTTACACCTGCCAGAGCTCTGTAACATAATTTTAAAATGCAAAAACCATTCAATTATGAAAGAAAACAAGAGTTTTGCACTCGAAATGTTAAAACTTTCTGAAGTATATTTATTTGCATTCAACACTTTTTCTTTCAACACATAAAAAAAAAGAAGAGTGCAGAATATGAAAACTAGCCTATTGAATTTTATTATAGAAATTGGATCTGTCACTCACCAGTTTTTTCATCTAAATGCATCATTTTCTCTTGGCTAAGTTGCATTTCAAATTTTTTCTTCACGAGGCTTCACTGAATCTCTGAAAGACTCGGTTCTGTCTTTTCATTCAATAAACTGGAAAGGCAGAAGCATTAAACAGGAGAATTCAGACATTGGTATATTATATCTTTTTTTTCCTTTTGGAAAGATCACTAAAATTGCAAAAGGTAGGAAAAATTGAGATTCTTTTGTCTATTTTAGACTATTTGGGATATATTCTTAATGTTAACTTTAATCTCAGATATTAAATTCTGAATAATCCTGTAAAAGATTACAGAAAATTAAGAATTCTTTGCAACAGGTGATTATAGAAAAGTCATAAAAATAATTAAAATAAAAATCATCCCCTGGGACAGCCATTGGAATGCCTGACCTCTCTCAAGTTATAACCAAGTCATCTGTTCAAATGTAGTAATATTAATGATTCTCACACTGTTCAAGAAACTGAAAAGAATTATCAGTCTGGTTTAGGGGGAATAAAGAAAAAGATCTTTAAGTAGCAGCAACTAGTTTTCAGCAGTTCAATAATGTTCACAAATCTGACAATTTATTATAAAGCAGCACTCACGATGTTTCATTGCCTAAAGGCTTTGATTGAGTCTAGTCCTACTATGCTTCTGAACATGGCCAGGATCTCCAGTTGAGCAGCAGACCATAAGCCCTATGCAAAGATTCAGTTTTATTTCCTCTCATGAAAAGGCTCCAAGACTAAGAAATGGATCTTTAAACCTAATGACGTGACATTCACTAGTTTACGTTTGCTGTTTTTATTAAAAAATAAATACTAAAAATGAAAATTATTCATATGCAATTTAACAAAATCCATCAATCTCCATAGTTTCTAATAGAAAGCTCCTAACTCTAAATTAAATGAATTTTACTTTTTCACTGAAGATGGTTTCCACCATATCATCATATCAATAAGACAAGAACATTTACATATAAATAAGCAATGAGGAAAACAATTTCATTTCAAAAAGAAGGATGGTTCATAAGCAGCTTTCATAAATTCCTTTCCCTTTGAGCCATATAACAGTTATGAAAACCAGTGAACATAGACTGATGCTACTAGTCAAATTAATGCAATTACATAGTTTTACTTACCTAAGGCAAACACATTCAGCTTCCTGTCAACTCAGCTCAATACTTACCGAATCCAATACTTTTCTTGTCAGTCTTTTCATCTCAGTTTCCAGAAAATCAATAGTGTCTTTCATTAGTGCCACTTTGGACATCTGTTCTAACTGCTCACTATCTAACTAAAAATATAATCAAACATTAACTGCTAAGGAAGAAAAACAGCTGATTTATAGAATTTATTTCAATTTTTACTCTGTTTTTAGCACAAATCTTCTGCTGAAGAAGAAATGTCCAAGCATCTCACTTACTCAAGGCCTGACTCAGTTTACTGAAGATGGCTGGCAAAGCTAAAATGCTGAAAAAAAAAAGGTGAAATGTGACTTTCACTTCTTTTGAAGGTAAATCAATCCCCCATCTTTCAGATCTCTGGGAATATTTTAATTTATTCATGTAAATTTTCGGTTGGTAATTATGCCCAACGGTAAAAATGTTTGTCATTGAGATACATTAAAAGCTTTCAGTGCAAAATAACATAAAAGAAAGCATTATTACGAGTGTATGAAGGGAGAAATCATGGTTTGGGACACAACATGACCAATAATGGCTTTAGGCCTCTACTGAGTTACACACCTATGCCATAGGTAGAGAAATCACTGTAAAACACTTGCATAAAGCACTATGTAAGCGAGTTAACACCTTGAGGCCTTCAGGGCTGTAGCTAGAACAAAGAACAGATCCAAAGCCTCTTGCACAGACTACAGCAAAGCTGGTTGGAAATCCTCAGTTTAAAGAAACTTTTATCTTTTTATTAAAATGCTTATACTTAACATTCGAAGGACTGTCCTTTGTAAATTATTTGAAACACCTCTTTTAAAGAACAAAAATTCTCACTTTATCCCTATCCTCATTTACTAGATCTTTCAGTACTAATTTCTGTGTTCCTATAATCAAAGGTCAGGTCTCTAAAGAGCAGGTCAGTAAGCCTCTGGTACACAGTAGCTTTTTCAATACTTGTGCCATAAATTTCATGTTGCTGTATCGCCCTCAAAGGGTACCAAAAGAACTGAAGAATTAAGATGATGTACCTAAAGCAGGGCTCCCAATACTCACTACAAGTCATATGTAGGCATGTGATTAAAGTTAATTTACTACTCAGAGCTATTTCAGCCCACTGCGTATTCTTCATATCAGATGCACTCAGTTAAATATTATAAACTGTGGTATTGTATTTATAAGCTTGGTATGATTTTAGAGGGCTGAGGGGGAAAAAGAAGATACACTAGAATTTATAACCACAAGATCTAGAAGAAAGATACACTGCAGAAATCAATGTTAATTTATTTAAAAATCAAGTTCTATCAAGAGTATAAGTAAATTTAGGATTTATATCCATTTTATTAATTTTTTAATTTTCTATTTTAGTGCCATGTGTTAGCAAACAATTGCACACACAATTAATTTAAACCATATTAAATACAACTTGCCAGAACAGTGCAATTACATTTAGCTTGGAAGCATCAGGTCTTAGTAACAAACAGTCATAAGATTCAGATTTGAATAGACTCCAGGTCTCCAGTCTAAACCCCTACTCAAAGCAGGGCCAGCTCTGAGGTCAGGCTGTTCAGGGCTTTGTCCAGTCGAGTCTTGAAAATCTCCAAGGCTGGGGACTGCTCAGCTGTTCTTATGAGAAGCAAGTATTTCCTTGTATTCAGCCTGAACCCTTCTGGTTTCAACGGATGCCCATTGTTGCTCATGTTTCCACCAAGCACTGCCACTGCAATAAAAAGCCTGTTTATGACTTCTTGATGACTATTGGCAGGTAGGACTTACGTCCCTCTTAAGCCACTTCTACTCCAAGTGGAACAAGTCTATCCTAACCTGGATATAAGAACACTGGGTAATAGTGTCAAAAGCTTGGTACGGTCTTAAAATCACAGCATCACAGAATGGTTTTAGTTGGAAGGGAATTTAGAGACCATTTGGTTCCACACCAGCTGCAATTGGCAGGGACATCATTCATTACACCAGGTTGCAGAGTGCTCCATCCAGACTGGTCTTGAACGCTTCCAGGGATGGAACATCCACTTCTCTGGGC
Source organism: Picathartes gymnocephalus (assembly GCA_013390045.1). NCBI lineage: Eukaryota > Metazoa > Chordata > Aves > Passeriformes > Picathartidae > Picathartes > Picathartes gymnocephalus. The sequence goes on from WEKY01016271.1 coordinate 67,528, forward strand.
AATCTCTTCCAGGGCCTCACCACCCTCACAGTCAAAAATTTCTAACTTGTATCTATTCTAAACGTGTCAGCTTCGAGTTTAAAACTGTTGCCCTTTGTCCTGTCACTACATGTTCTTGTGAAAAGTCCCTCCCTAGCTCTCTTGTTGGTCCCCTTTAGGTACTTGAAGGTGCTAAAAAATCTCCTCCAAGGCTTCCCTTCTCCAGGCTGAGCAGCCCCAACTCTCTCAGCCTTTCTTCGTAGGAGAGGTGCTCCAGCCCACTCTGATCATCTTCACGGCCTCCTCTGGACTTACTCCAACAGGTCCATCTCCTTATTATGTTGGAGACCCCAGAGCTGGACACAATCATCCAGGTCGTGCCTTACCAGAGCAGAGTAGAGGGGAAATAGTCTTGGTAAATAACATCCACTGCTCTCAGCCTGTTGTTTCCTGACAGCAGTCAGGTTGATCCTGCAGGATTAACCATGAACATCAAATGCATTATATTTACAATTCCATAAATAATTATTTTCTCTTACATTATGAATAGTAGTTTCAAGCTCTTCAATTCTCTGTTCCAAATGAGCCTTTTCATTAAACACAGTTTCTTAGGAAATCTGTATCAACAGCAACAACAAAATCACATATAGAACAAGTGTCAACTCGCCACAGACTTGTAAAACAATTAATTCTCAGGACCACAATAGAAATTCTTAGCAACTTTAATTACACTGCTAAGTAGTTTTCATGTTTAAATAGCCTGTGGGGTTGGGCTGAGGTGGGATGGGACAGAATCAAACCTATAACTGCATCCTGAGGCTATCACATTCTGCAGGCACCCTTTGGAAATCTGGCAGTGCTGTATCTCTTTCTATCTCCACGTCTTAATACAGTTTGAGATGACAGTGCTTTTATGAGTCCTGGGGCATTTTACAACTCCCTGACAAAGCTGGGAAATCTCCTGTGCCTGCTTTTAAAAACAGCAGCATAACAGAGACATGGAATAGATAATCAATATATTACTGGGTCCTGTGGCTGGTAATGTAGAGCATGCCAGGAACTATAATATCGAAGATGAAGTTGTGCATATATTCTTTGATTCAGGAAAGCATTTTTAACTCAGAACACCACTTAAAAACTTGTATTGAACTGACAGATTCAAATCACAGAATTTCCATAACTTTTTTTCCTATTTTTTAAACAAACACTTTGCATCCTTTCTTTTTTCATACAAAGCCAAAAATAATTTTTTCTTGCACATTACCTTGTTATTTCAATTAATTATACAAATATAAATAAAACTATCTGTTCATAAAGATTGAGAATATAGACATATTCAGCCCATTCCCATCTTACGCATCCTTCTATTTACAATCAATTAGTCTTTCTTCCTGGTTGTTATAGCTTTAGTAGTTTAACAAGAGATAAACTGACATTCTAAAAAATACATTCCTCCTCTCCCAAAGTGATTTCCCAAGCTCACCTGGATGGATGAAGGTTTTTTTGACATGCTGCCACAAGCAGAGGTTCACTTAGGACTTGAGAATGTGTTTCTTAATACAAATGTCAGTCTCACATTTATAGCAGTCTCTGCCCTTTTCCAGTGACTTAATAAAGGCATCAAGCCTTGAAGGTGACCTCCCTTGCTTTATTTTTTGTAAAATAACCTGTATTAGCATAAATGAGAGAATGCATTCACTGAAATAAAACTTTTGTAATTATTGATACTTCAATGTAAAATGGATAAATATACTCTTCAAAATGATGAAGCAGATATCTAATTAAAATAAATATCTATATAATACTTTAAAGTAACTTCTGAATGTCTGTATTTTCTCTTTTTTGTTATGTTGCAGAATATGACTGAATGTCCTTCTAATGTGGATCTAACACATTAGAAGGAAAGAAGAGAAAAGAAAAGGACATAAAAGCTAAATGTTAATTAACTTGAAATATATCTGTTCAAAACTAAGGATAGATTTGTACTGGAATATCTAATAAATTTTTTAAATATGAAGGAAACTAGGCCACCATGTTTGTTTAAAATCCATGAAAGGTGAATTTTTGCAATGGAAATAAAGTAATGTGAAAGTAAGTATTGTTGAAATCCAGAAAATCATGTAAGGGCCTAAAACAGATTCTGAAGATATACTCCAATTCTGAAATTCAAAATTGCCAATAAAATCCCACTTGTTTAAGAGTAAACTAATTAAAGAGTAAACTAATTTAAATTTGAGTCTCTACAAAGAGTAATTTCTAGAAAGTGGTTCCTACAATCAATTTTTGGCATTCATACAAAAATTAATCATGTCCTAGGAGTACCTCTGATGATAAAGACAGCCTAGATATCTATTACAATCATCGTCACTCATGTCATATCTACTGGATTAGGTGAATCCCATCCTTATATACTGTTCTCTCTGAAAGAGGCACTCTCAAGTTCTGCAGTTACATGCATTGCCCTAGTCCTAGCGAAGGGAACAGATCAGAGCAATCAAGTAATTGGCACCTTCAGTACCTCATTGAGCATTGAGAACTCAAATTTACACATATAATTTAGACACAGTATTTGCTCACTCATAATACTACTTTTACCAACTAGTGAAAGAGCACTTTTTGGAAAACATTACAGTATTTATATATCCTAAAATATATACTTAATACTACAGTTGCCATATAGTGGTAAGAATTTACTGCTGTGACATATTTCACCACTGATTTGAAAAGAAATATGGAAGACCCAGGCAAATACAAGCCAGTTACTCTTGCCTTGGTACGTGTCAAGTTCATGGCGCAAATCCCCCTGGAAACTACACTATGGCACGTGGAAAATAAGGAGGTAATTAGTGGCAGTCAACATGATTTCACCATGGCAAATCATGCCTGACAAATTCGGTGACCTTGAACAAGGGGGTTACATCAGTGGTGTAAAGTAAGTGGTGAGGGAAAAGCAGGTGTTGTCATCTAGCTGGGCTGGTGCAAGGCATTTGACACTGTCCCACACAATGTCCTTGTCTCTAATCAGGAGAAACATGGACTTCAAACATGGACCATTCCACGGATAATGAATTAAATTGATGGTTGCACTCAAATTGGCCAAGGACTCAATGTCCAGGTGGAGACCGGTGGTGTTCTTCAGGGGCTGATACTGGGCTGGTGCTGTTTAACATCTGTCAGTGATATGGATATAAGCTGGAAGGAGAATGGATGGGGAGCTGCCCTGGGGAGAAGGACTTAGGGGTGCTAGTGGACAAGAAATTCAACATGAGCTGGCAATGTGCCCTTGCAGACCAGAAGGCCAACCACATCCTGGGCTACAGCAAAAGAAGTGTGCCCAGCAGGTCAAAGGTAGTGATTCTCCCTCTCTACTTTGCCCTCAGGAGAGCCTACCAGGAGTGCTGCATCCAGCTCTGGAGCCTCCATTTCAAGAAAGACATTGATTGACCTCTTGGAACAAGTCCACAGGAGGGTCACTAAGCTGGAGCAGAGGGGTGGAGCAGCTCTCCCATGAAGACAGGTTGAGAGAGCTGGGGTTGTTCAGCCTGGAGAAGAGAAGGCTCCAGGGAGACTTTCCAATACCTAAAGGGAGCTTATGAGAAGGCTGGAGAGGGACTTTTCACATCTAGTGATAGGACAAGGGGGAATGACCTTAAGCTGAAGGAGGGAAGGTTTAAATTAGATCATAGGGAGGAATTATTTACTTTCAAGAAGAATTCACTTTTTCTCTAGGAGGGTGACGAGGCACTGGAAAAGGTTGCCTAAAAAGGCTGTGGAGTCCCTATACCTGGAGTCGTTCAATATCAGGCTGGATGGAACTCTGAGCAACCTGGTCTAGTGGAAGGTGTCCCTGCCCATCAAAGGGGATTTGGAACTAGGTGGTCTTTAAGGTCTCTTCCAACCCAAACTATTCTATGACTGTGATTTCCTTGAGCTGGGAGCTCTGTAGGACAGAAGCCAAGCAGCTGTAATGGACATACTGACTTCTGGCTCAGTACCAGCACAACAGCTTACCTATACAGCTTTCTAGCAAGCAGTCTCTGCACTTTTATTTTCTTTACTCTTGCTTTCCAAGATGATCATAGTATCTGTTGTCCCTATAGATGTATATGACTGAAATTCTATAGGGAAAACAAAATGAGAGGTTAGAAATATTCCTAAAAATCATATTTAAAAAATATGCATTTTAAAATCTTGTACAAAATTATCAGTAAACCCCTTTTCCTACTAATTCTGATATAAATATTTATGACCACTGCTTTCATCAAAATTTTAATTATTTTTCTACTTGGTTTCATCCTGGAAGGCTTTTGAACAACTCTTACCTATGAAAATTCAACTTTCAGTATCAGGTTTATGATGTGGAGCACAGTTTTTCAATAAACATTACTAAAGTCAAGGAAAGGTGCTCAAATTCCTTTTTGGTTTTAAGTATAAATGAATACTGAGTGACCAGTCGCTGCTCCATTTTTCTGAAGAGCTTTTTTGCTGGGGGAGAGAGTTAAGCCAAGCTTCTCCTTAAGTGACACAACACTATCCACACCTTGACAGATAAAAAGATTACTTCCTCAAATAATAGTTAAATTCTTCACAGTTTTTTGGGGATGGAAACATGGGGATGGATCATAAATTGGCACACTCAGACACGTACAATACCGCCACCCATTGTTGTTCTGAGTGAAATTCTTTTAAAGAATTCTTTTAAAGCACCTTTAACCCAAACCTTCTGGGCCCACACATGGAGCATAGGCCTTGCCTGTGATTAATGTAAAAGCCTCAGCAAAAGGCAGGGAAAGGCAGCATGAGCAATGCTTACAGGTCAGAAGATTTCAGAGGCAAAGCCAAGCAGCCAAGTCTTGTCAGTCCAGCCCCAGGAGAGAGATGGGTATTCTGAAAATGCCACAGCTGATCAGGTGGAACTGACAGTGAACTCAGGGTGTTCAGCTGAACACCTCTACTCTAATTAAGTTCGTCTCTTCCAGAAACTAATATCCAAGGAGACACTTTTACAGATGAAAACTCCAGCAATTGCCACACAATCTCTCTGGCCTGACAGGAACAAAACAAGTGTTAGATAAAACATACTTGATCTTGTGGAAATAGCTTCCTTTAGATAAACCTTATCTTCTATCCAAAATCCATCTAATTTACGTATCCATTTGTAAGACTATGTGCCAATTGTATCATCCAGAATAAATATTACCCTTAGCACTACGCTTTTTTCTTGACAGTGCCAAACATTAGCTTTGCATATATGATAAACCCCAGTCTGAACTCACTCCTGATTTTTAATGCCAGGACTAACATATTACTGGTTTACAAACATTGTGAAGTTAAAACATCAGAGTATTATGAGGCTAGTTAAGCTTTTCTTTATTCCACCAACAAAATAATTAGAGAGAAATTACTTCTTAGGTTTTCTTATATCCCAAGAAAGGAGTTCTTATTTACAGTACCTCTGGCTGTAGGTATCTTCTTCTTGGAATAGCACAGACAGGGACAAGGAGACTGGTGCCTTTGAAGAAAGTGATGCAAAAAGGGTAAGGAGGCCATGTGAACCCTGTCACTCCTACTGCCAGCTCATGGCAAGGATACAAACAGCCTTTGAAAGAGGGTGCTTCAGGCAGTCCCAAAGCCAGGCTGAGAAACCAGACAAAATGTTCTCTCTTCCCTGCTAGCCACTAGCACAGGTTTTATATTTTAGAGACAGTGCAGGGTGAATAACAGGGTTTTTTGGCAAGCAGCCACTATTAAGCACTCATGGATACAGCTCACCTTTTCAGATATTAGGAATGAATAACACCTCTGAAATATGATCCCCACCTGAAGCCAGAAAAGAAATTGGAAGATTTTAACTTGCAGAAACAAAGCTCGAGAAACAAGACTTTTTCTTCTCCCTCTCCCCATCCTGGATCTCCTGTAAATCTTACTTTCAGATTTTGGTATGGTGGAAGAAGAGACTCTGCATTATCATGTTTATCTCCAAAAGAGATGTGAAAAGGGCATTTCATGTTTTTATAACTTTAACAATATTATTCTTAATGAAAATTCATTTTAGGAGTAAAATGATACATTATAATTGGTTTTGTTCTGGTATGTCTAAGATATCCTCTAGGGGACATATGGCAAGTTATCTTTCATATCTTAATGCTGATTAATGTTGTGTAGAGCAGTTGCATTGCTTTCTGTATACCAAACAATGCTTTGTTGATCAAAGAAGAAATTAAATTCATACACAGGATTGTTTTCAAAAAGTGAAAATAATAATTGCTGTATTTTATAGATATGTGGTTTATACAATAGTAGTATGGACATAAAGAATTTTAAATGCCCAGTCCAGAAGAGATAAATAAATCACGGTGTGCATTTACAAATACATACCTTTTGCTTATTGTCAGAATATTTCTAATTATCTTGCTGGATTTGTCTTCAAAAATAGGAAGGCATTTATTTTGCATGTGTATTTCATCCTTCAGCTTATCAGAAACAGACTCATGACATTTTTATCTGTCCAGCTAGTATTCTGCACATTTTACATTTTTTAGCAAATTATGGTTCTAACTATGAAAACAGTTTTTGACTAGAAAAACACAAGACTGCAACAGCTCACAGTAGGTTTTTAGGGACACCCCGTGGCAAAATAACACATTGCAAACGTCCAAGAATCAAGTGGCAAAATGACACATTGCAAACCTCCAAGAATCAAGTGACAAAATGGAAGCAAGTGGTCCCACATCTTCTTTGGGTTTTAGTAACATCAGTTTTCTCATAAGATGCATTTCCATGCTTCTGATCAGTGCTAGAATGCACGAGTTCACTTTTGCATTTTGTCTACTGCCTTCAAAGCTGATTTCTAGCACACTTTTATGGTCAAAGTCAACATGCTTTTTACCTTGCACATTACAGAAAACTCACCTCAGTGAAAAATTATCACCAGTCTAATCCAGCAAAAAGTTATGCACATTCCAAATTGCTTAAAATAATTCCCAAATTTTTTTTTTTTTTTGGTGACAATACAACATTCCAGATGCTGGGGCACACATCACATGACGTTCCTTTTAGAGTCTGTTTCTCTCACTAATCATCACCAGCACACATCTTGTGATGGGTTCTTACTTTTTACTTGCCCTACTGCACCCACACAGTTCTTTTAAGGCAGAATGGAAGACAAGGGCATGCAGTGTACCTTTTAGAAATACATATCCATGAACAAGAGAAATACAGCACATATTTGCCCATAGGGATACTACTGTGGATAAAAAAATTCAGCTAGCACTGAACATTGTACCACGGTGTAAGCTTAAGTACAGACAATAGCTTTTGAAAAAGAATTATAGCTAAGGTCTTATAGACTTTAAGAACAACTTAAATGCAAATCTGAAGACAATCCGCTGCCACCAATACATCTAGTTTTTGATCACTTTCCAACTTGTTAATGAATTATGCTATCGACATTTAGCTTCTGTATCTTCAGGAGCACTATACAGAGTTTCTGTGTACTTCACAAGTCTCTGTGCATTTGTGTTAACTCTTTCAATCTCCTTGTGAACTCAAAGAAGCTTCTAGCATCCAGAATATCCTGCAGTGAGGAACTGCACATCTGAGCCTCGCAAGAAAAATCATCCATTTTATGCATTGTGCACCGGCCTATTGTTGCCATGACCCCGTATATACTGTGGGCAATGGCCATAAGTATCTGAAGCGAAGGTGTGAAGAGGATGAAGCCAGGCTCTTCCTGGAGGTGCCAAGCAATAGGATGCGAGGCAACAGCCATAAACTGATGCACAGGAAATGCTACCTGAACATAAGGAAGACCCTCTATACTATGCGGGCGATCGAGCACCGGAACAGATTGCCCAGAAAGGGTGCGTAGTCTTCCTCACTGGGGATATTCAAGATGCAGTCTTGCGCCATGTGCTCTGGGATCACCCTGTTTGAGCAGGAGGTTGGACCAAATTACCTACTGTGGTCCCTTCCAACCTGACCGGTTCTGTGATTCTGTGATCCGGTCATTCTGGCTCTTCCCCGCTCCCTCCCCCTCCCAGCGCCGCCGCTGCGCTGGGACGGCGGGACCCCACAGCGGGACCCCACGGCGGGACCCCGGCACTCACCGAGAACCACGGCCCGCTCCCACCCGCCGCCCTCAGCCCCACCCGGCCGCACGGCAGGCGCAGCGCCCGCCCCCAGCACCTCTCACCCGGGAAGCGGAAGGCCCTCCCGAGGCCGCCGGCTCCGAGGAGCCCACAGGGACACGGTCGGGCGCCGGGACCGCTCCTCTCCCCGCCGTGAGTAGCGCAGGGCGCCCGGCGGGGCTGTGCGGGCGGGGACGCGGCGCCAGGGGCTGAGAGGACGCCGCGCCAGGAACCCCATGGACAAAAAGGCAGAAAACCCTAACAAAGCTGTACTGCGCGAAGTGAAACCGCTTAGCGAGGCTGCGTTGATTGAGGGGAAAATACCCATTGCGTTTCTTCTTTTGGTCTTTCAGGCACCAGGGACATGGAGGAGCAGCTGCTCTGACACCCTCGGGTGTTGGGTGAGGCTCCCGCCAGGGTCTGAGCGGCATCGCCGGAGGAGCACCATGGCTCGGAACTCGCCTGCTGCTGCGGGAAGAGTATGAAATGCCCGCCACTGGCATTTCAGTTCTGTCGCAGAAACCGGCTGCGCTCCTGCCATATTCAGCATCAGCAGAGGAGGCGTTCCTTCCATTCGCTGCCCAGTTATTAAAAACATGGTACTCCAGTCATTAAAGAACCGTCTTTGGCTGCCCTGCATCCTCAGGACTCCAAAAGCTTGCTTCTGGAGCACAGCTAGTGGAGGCCTCATTATCCAATCTGTTTCTAATGATGTTTACCAAAATCTAGCTGTGGAAGACTGGATCCATGACCACATGGATTTAGAGAAGCAACAGGTCCTTTTCCTTTGGAGAAATTCCCCTGCGGTGGTAATAGGGAGACATCAGAATCCCTGGCAGGAATGCAACCTCAGGCTACTGAGGCAAAAAAATATAAAACTGGCCAGGAGAAAAAGTGGAGGAGGGACAGTTTACCATGACTTAGGTAATATCAATTTGACTTTCTTCACAACCAGAAAAAAATATGAACGAATGGAAAACCTGAAGCTTATTGTGAAGGCACTGAAAGCCTTGCGACCCCAGTTGGATGTGCATGTCACTGACAGATACGACATCTTGCTGGACAGGCAGTACAAAATCTCAGGCACTGCTGCAAAGCTGGGAAGGACAAGTGCTTATCACCACTGTACCTTACTCTGTAATGCAGATAAGTTTGTTTTATCTTCTGTGCTAAAAAGTCCTTATAAAGGGCTAAAGAGCAATGCCACTCCAAGTGTGCCTGCCTCAGTGAAAAATCTCTTCGAAGAGGATCCTAGTTTAACTTCTGAGATGCTCCTGGATGCCATTGCTAAAGAATATGCTACACAACACCAGATAGATCACCATATCACCTTAATAAATCCAGCTGATGAGACTCTGCTTCCTGGAATTAGTAACAAAACTAAAGAACTACAAACCTGGGAGTGGGTGTATGGAAAGACACCAAAATTCAGTGTTAGCACTTGTCTTAACATGGCCTATAAAGATTCTGTTCTTGACGTTAAAGTAAATATGGATGTAAAGCATGGAAGGATTGAAGTCTGTAACATTGATCTGCCAGAGCAGTGGCTGCCATCAGGACTATACCGTGAACTGGTCAAGAGTCTTACTGGCAGTAAGTTTTGCCCAAAAGAAACCACTACACTAGTGACAACATTGCTAAGAGTGTGTCCACAAGACGATGAGTTGCACTGCAGGTGGAGTCTACTATGTGAGAATATGATAAGGTTAATGTGACTTGCATTTTGAAAATGTAGGTTAAACTTCTGCTGCTTTTTTATTTAATGTATTGAAAACAAAATTAAAACATTCAATCGTAAGAGAAAAAAATTAGCTTGTAGAAAACAAACTGTTCAATCTTGTGCTTTTGTTTAATATTACAATTAAATTTCACACTGCCTGCAGCTGATGTTCCCAAACTGCAGGGTTGAAACCACTGCTGACAAGACATCATTGCTACTTGAACCACGGAAAATGATGGGAGCATCCCAAATTGGCCCTGTAGCAGAGAAGGTAGTAATGGCTGACACAGCTGGAACGGGGTAGGTGTAAAACTGGTGCTGTACTGCTGCACTGGATGCCCCAGCCTGCATCCTGCTCCTTGTGGACAGTAGCCCAAAGGCCGTGTCTCAGCCCCTGAGCTGTGTGGAGAGGGTTGTTTCCTGGTTTCCTACTGAAAGTCCTATTTTTTGCAGAGTGCTGGTGCCCCTCTGCCTCTGCTGTACAAGCACCGTAGTGAGCTCAGCTCACCACTGGGTAGTAAATCAGTGTAGTTCCACCCGGGGCTGGGGGTTTTTGTCCATGTATGTGCAAGAGCAGGGGAAGGATTAGGAAGTTGAATGTAGGGGTTTACGTGGTGAGGGCAGGAGAGGCTGAGTGGGACAGAGGCCAGGTGTATTTCCTCTGTTCTTGCACTGGCTGGCACAAAGCTGGGAGTCCCCACTGCCATGGGTGCTGGTATCAAAGCTAAACATTTGGAAATGCAAATACATATTTTGTATTCCTTATGTTTCTTGTTCCTTATGTTACCACCTAGCAGAAAATTTTCCTGTAAAAGGCGATAATGAACTCAAAGGGACAGTTTTAATGTTAAATAAAAATAGTAGCTCAATATATAGTAAAACTACGAAAGAAAAGCTCAAGATGAATTTCACTGTTGTTGAAGAGTAAGTGTAATGCAATTTTGATTAGGTCAGAACACGGGCTGTTTATTGATACCTGAAAGGAGGTTGTAGCCAGGTGGGGGTTGGGCTCTTCTCCCAGGCAACCAGTGATAAGTCAAGAGGACACAGCCTTAAGCAGCACCAGGGGAATTTTGGGCTGGGCATTAGGAAATAATTCTTCATAGGAAGAGTGATTGGGCATTGGAATGGCTGCCCAGGGAGGTGGTGGAGTCACCATCCCTGGCGGTGTTTAAGGAGACTGGATGTCCCACTCAGTGCCATGGTCTAGTTGACAAGGTTATGCTAGGTCATAGGTTGGACTCGATGATATCAAAGGTCTTCTCCAGCCTAGTTAATTCTGTCATTCTCTGTGTTTGAAATTGCTGGGCTAGGTTAAAAGACACAAAGCTTCACATTTGGGAAACTACTGTATTTTCACTAAGCCTTCTCCAGAACATGGCTGGATCTATGAGGTGTTACCCAGCTTCTTTGAATTTCCCGATGTAGTGAAGAAATCAAACAGATAACTGAAGCTACAAATAATAAAAAATAACCTTTATTCCCATTAAAAATAGGCACATATTATACACAACTGAATAAAATTCACAACAGTGACTAGAAACAGCAGCAAGCCAGGGAGCTCCTATGGAACGTCTGGGGGAATGACTAGTAGTACACGCTTTGTGGTACATACAATATTCATTTTGCTGATGGAACACTAGAAAGCTGAAACATAATTATGAGAAAGAATAAAGAAGGCAGACCACTGGCAAATTGTACCCAGAAAACTAGGCAAAGACCAGCTCCATTTCTTACTGATTGCTGTGGAATAGATTTGTTGTTAGAGGCAAGAAGAAGAGTATAGCGCATTAGATGACAGAAAATGAAATAATAAAGCACATTAAGGAAAAAAAAAGATAATGGAATACAATACCAACCATCAAAAAAAAAAATACAGGAGACAGAAAAAGTTCTAGCAATAAACATGCTACTAGAATATAGAGGCCTACTGAATTACAAGGCAGAAAGCGTAAGGCACATGTCAGCCCTGAGGCTGAAAAGATTTTGATGGGACCTGAAAAAGAAGCCACTGCCTGTTTTTCACGTCAGAGTGTATGACTTAGGCAGATCCCTGCTAACAAAGAACTCTTGTATAAGAAGAAAAAGCAGCAGCTCAGGTAATACCTTCAAAAGTGTAAAGTGGTTTCAAAAGTGTAAAGGAATGACAAGGGAAGACTTTGTCTTTATTCTATATAGCATATTGCTTAGAATCACAGTCCAGCTCTTAAGTGAATGGCCCTTACAGGGATCCAACACATGACCTTGGCATTATTCACACCATGCTATGACCAACTGAGATACTCAGGGTATCCAACTTCTGAAAAAACTTAAATATAAATTTATTCTTTTTAAGGAACTACCTTAGTAGTTGGGAAATATCTTACTGCAGTTCAGAGTGGCATGAAAAGCCAGTCATTGGACTTCAAAGTCAGAGAGTGAGATTGAGAGAGGATCACATGTCCTTTCCACACCTAATGCAAAGGATGGGTATCAGGTATATATATGGCCATATATCACGGAATAAAAGAACACATAGGAGTGACAGGGAAGAGACTACAGCTGTTTGCAGCCTTCCCAGTCCAAAATCCATTATGCAGAGACACATAAGACAACGCTAAAATGACTGTACTGAATACTACCACATTTGTAGGCAAAGAGCTTGGAAAATGGAATGTTAAATTTGGGATTATTCATAAAGTCTGGGAAATAAAGTATTACAGGATTGACCAAAACCCAGCAAAATAGTAGTCATGACTAGAATACAGGAATTAAAGGAAATAAATAAGACTGCTTATAAAAGAGGACATGTGGCAGCCCAGCTTCCAATGATTGTGAGGGGGTCAGTTACAGATATAAAATCCAAAACTGACTCAAGACAAAATCAACAGTAAAAACAGAAATGGCAGTAAAGAGGCCTTTGAAAGAATATTGAGGGTCTGTTATGAAATCAAGATAAAATTTAGACATGTATTGTATTAATTAAGATTACAGAAGAAGTACAATGAAGGAATCATGCAGCTGTCTTTTCTCCGACTGGAAAGTCTCAAATATTCTTAAACCTAGAGATTATAAAAGGTGTGCTCCACTAAGTACTTAAAAGTGTTGCTTCTGTGGGCAACCAGCTGGTCTCAAACAATATCTTCCAGTCTCACATTTTTATGCTTATGAAGACACTTATTAAAAGCAGTCATTTCTGATCACATTTTCTTTGTGTGTTTAGTATGAAAGACATCTACTGTTGTTTCACGACAAGGTCTCAAATCGAAGTCACAGTATCCAATGCTGAAATGACCCTGCAGAAATGAACAGAATTTACATGGTGAGCATATACTGCAGAAGAGCTCATTTTAAGTTAGTTAAGGAAGTCAAAGCATCCTTACCTGTGGTTTTTTAAAATAATCAAGACCCCTTCCAATCTTAATCATCCATCCATTGTTGAATCTGTTTTAAAAATGCACAAATTTGAATACTATGAGTACGTTGAATAAAAAGGTTACATCCACATGATGCACAAGCTCCTTGTTTCAATCACAATTATTTCCTAGTGTCACCAATACCTGTGTGAACCACAGAAGACACCATTCTGTATAGAGACAACTAATATTACATTCACAATTATAAAATAGGAAACTATGGAGGGCTGAATTCATCCAGTGAGGGCCACTGCCTTTTACTTTGTTAACCACAGCTGTAACTATCTCAAAATTTAGGGTTAAATAGCTTGACTTCAAATAACTGGTATTTGTTCATTTTTTTATCACTCACCTGATTTCTCGATCATGTATTGAAGATGAAAAGTCAATATTCAGTGTTACTCCATAATTACTCAATGACTGTTTTATTTCTTCCAAGGCACTCATCTGTTGACTCCTCCCAATACCCTATCAAAAGTAAAAGTAATGTGACGGGGTTTTGTTTCTTTTTTTAACTATATACTCAACTTCTGGTCACTTCTTCTTAAACTCACAAATAAAGCCTTTTTAGTATCAAAGTAAACCAAAAGAAAGTAACTTTGAAGGCAGATTTACAGTTTCAAAGACAGGATAAAAAGCAGACAGACTACAGGTATATTTGCTAAGGGATGTGGAGCTCTCTCTCAGCCATTTGAAACTAGATATGTACTATGTGAGCCAGAAGAAGTGCAGTAATAGTTTAAATAAATGCAGTGACAGTCTGAAAGATTTCAGCTCACGAAAGCCTCTAAAATGACAAATACAGCTGTTGGAAGAGCAAAAAAACCCTTGTCTCAACAGATGCTTTGGTTTTATGACATTTTCCACAACAAAACTTTCACAGCAATTTCAATTTAAGATTCTGCTTACCCAGAATTTGTTAAGAGTTACCAGAAAAACCTGAACTTATAAAATTACTTATGTTCAACTATCACATTATTATTTTTCTCTTAATCTGTGTTTTCTGATGACAGCATCAGAGCCTGAGTCTAACAGGTTCTGGTAAGTAGGAACAAGTCTGTATTTTTTTATTTGTTTTGCACATGGCATCATCTGAGTAGAGGGCAATAGAACCCAAAATCTAGACACTTACCTCATCATAGGAAGTGAGGAGGTGGATTGTTTTCACCTTGCACGGCCCCTTAACTAGCATCTCGCAGAACCGTAGAAAGTTATACAACTGAAAAAGTTGTATTTAATTTAGTAGCTTGGAATTTCTCTAGTGGCAACATCTGCATCAGTTACACCGAGTATCTACTTGCCTGATGAACCTGCCGAATGTAGGGGTCCTCCACCCAGACTTCAGAAACAATCTCAGTGAGGTACTCCTGGAAAAGCTTTTCATAACCAAAACCTGTCGCGTTTTCTTCTATCCTGATTTGCTTATGGTATTTGCCATCTGAAAAGAAAGTAAGTCTCTTTTTAAGTAAAAGTCAGGACATAATTTCCATGTTAATCCACCTCGCCCATCAAACATTCACATACATCAGACAATTAAAAGCAAAGGGGTATGTCAGCTACATCACAGTTCATGGACTCACAGAACGGGTCAGGTTGGAAGGGACCACAATGGGACATCAGGTCCAACCTCCCTGCTCAACCAGGGTCATCCCAGAGCACATGGCACAGGACTGTGTCCAGACGGTTCTTGAATATCCCCAGAGAGAGACTCCACACCCTCTGGACAATCTGTTCCAGTGCTCGGTCACCCAAACAGTAAAGAAGTTCTTCCTCATATTCAAGTGGAACTTCCTATCCATCGGTTTCTGCCCCTTGCCTCGAATCCTGGTGATTGGCACCACCGGGAAGAGCCTGACTCCCTCCTCTTGGTACGCCCCATTTAGGTATTTATACCTTGTTTCTCTTTCTCAATGTGTTTTTTAATGTCCTCGGCTCTGGTCATGTACTCGGATATCTTCTGCCGGTAGCGGTGCTTCTTCGCCTCATCTCTCGTGGCTGTGAACCACAAAAAGTCACGGGCCAGTCAAACACAGGGGCCGGCCCTCCCCAGCCCTGCCCGGCCCGGCTCTCCCGCCAGCTCCCCCTCCCTCCCCGTGGGACGCCGGGGTCCAACACTGCTCGTGTGTCCCCAGGGCCACTCCGAGCCCCGACGGCGGTGCCCAGCCCGGTACCTTTCACCACCTGCAGCAGGAGGTCGATGCCCTCCTGGTAACACACCAGGGACTCCTGGAACCGGGACGCCACGTCCAGCTCCACCGCCCGCCTCACCGTCTCCGCCCCGGCCCGCTCCAGAGCGGCAGTGCCATGGCTCCCCGCCCGCGACATGGACAGGGACGGGGACACAGACACGGACCGGGATGGCGACGGGAGAGGGACCGGGAGCGGGACTGGGCGGGGGAACGGAGGGGAGGTGTCTCACCGTTGCCCTTCCGCCTGCTCGGAACTGAAGTGCCGCGGCACCGGTGGCCGGCCGGGACGAAGGGAGCACCGAGATGGCGACCGCGGTGGGCCGGGCAGGCCTGGGGCTTGCAGGCACCGGGAAGGTGAGGGCCTGGGGTGGGGAGCCGTGGAGAGATCCGGGCTGGGGTAGGGGCTTGCAGCCTCCGGGAAAGTGGGGATCCAGATGGAGTTCCGGGGCGGGGATCCAAGCATGGTCTCGTAGGGGCTGATCCCCTTGGGGATCCTGGCCGGAGCTCCACAGCCTCTGGGAAGGTGGGGATGCAGATGAGGCTAGGACTCGTAGCTGTGTCATCTCTTCGCGAGTATTCAGAGCTATAAGGAAAGTGCAGACAAGTTACGCTCTCCTCTCTTTGCAGATGCTGGGGAAGAGGATGGAGGGAATGGCGTCCCCGACGTGGGTTCGTTGTCTCTTTACCAGGTCGAGAATTCCAGACTCGGTATGTGCTTGGCTTGCACTTTACATTTTTACATTTACCGTTTCGTTTATTTTTTGCAAGATACCGTCTGGTGTTAGTTGATACTTTTCCTTAAAAGCATTCTTAAAGCCCGTGGAAAAACTTGCTATCCAGACGCTGAGCACAGGATCCCTGATAAAATGCACGTGAATTAGGTGCTGGTGGAGGGTGTTGTCCATGTATTTCTGTGCAGCTGTGTGGCCAAGCTCAAGAGTTATTGTAATTATTAGCAAACCATTATAAAAGTGTGTTTGACTTCATATTATAAAAGCTAAATTTGAGATCACTTTTTTCGTGCTTTGACCTCCTGAAAAGAAAAATATGTAAGAATTTTTACCAAGGTTGAAGTATGTTTTAGACAGTAGTTAACTGTAGTAATGGTGAACAGATGTTTAGGGAAAAAACGTCTGGTTTTGTGAATTTTTATTCTAGGTATTTCAGCCGCGGCCTGGAGATCATGAAAAGTATGGCGGTGACCCTGAGGAGCCTCACAAAATCCACGTTATTACTAGAATAAAAAGTGTCATTGGTCGCCCATATTGGGAAAAGAAGATAATACGTGATCTGGGACTGGATAAAGTATAACTGTGGTTCTTTATATTTGTGTATGTCAGAAATGTAGCACTGAGGTGGTGGGTTTTTTAAGTACCTGAATTTTGCAGTCACAAATTACATTTATAGCAGCCATAAAGTAATCTGAGAAGTTGATGATGTGTTTAAGAGCAGAAAGGAATGTTTGTGGCAAATGTGCTTTTAGTGGGAATTCAGAGTATCTCTGTATGGTGTTGTGCTGCATTGCTTGAGAAGAACTTTACCCTGAGAATTCTTCTAAAATAACAGAAATAGGTTTGTAAATACTTTGAATTCAGTTTGCTGTGGGTCATATGATTCAGAAATCGTAGGAAGGCAAATAAAACTCATTTATTAATGAAAAGTCTTCCAAATTCAAGACTTTAAAAGTCTGTGTCAAAGATGTGTTTATCCGAGTTTTTCAGGCCAACTGCATATTGTGCAAAGATTTGTGTAGTCAGTGTTATCTTACAGAGAAAAAAATGTGTGCTTGATCAATTTAAGATATAACTAAAGGAAGCTGTTTTGCCCCTAAACTCTTGTATTTACATTTATAGTATTTTTAACAGTTGGAAGAAAAATACATTTATAATGAAATAGGAATAAAGCTGAAATTGTCATTTTACTGGAATCAAGTTTTGATTGCAAATTTTTATGTATGTTCTTGATGCATTACACTTCTCTAAATCTTACATTTGGAAATGTGATTTATTTTTCTACTGGTAGTGTGCAAAGTTCAGTGAACAAAGCTTTGGGATTTGGCAAACACATTTGTACAACTTGTTTTATCCCTTATGTAGGCACATCAGCCAAGACTGCACAAAAATATCCCTTCTGTGAATTCCAGACTGAAAGTTATTAAGCATCTGATAAGGTTTGTTAATTATTTGTTTATTTGGAACATTTGATGTAACTCTCTTTTAGTCACAGGACTTCACTAAGCAAACTCTTTTGCCTGTAGAATACAGCCACTGAAACTACCCCATGGGCTGCCAACAGAAGAGGAAGTGTCCAGCACCTTTCTGACAACCAGGGGAGAGCTTGTCATTAAAAAGCGCCTGAAACCTGTGGAGCAGAAAGAAATTAAGTCATAAGGTGTGCTGGTTGGATTTAGATTTTATAAAATATATACTTTAAATCCCCAGTTAAGAGTTTGTATGAAATGTAATAATTCTTACTCTGGTATGAGTGGCAAAGGTGACACTGATGCTTAAAGAAGGATTGCAGGTGTACAGTTACGAAATTCAATGTTGTTAATAGTAACCTCAAATATTAAATGAATTATAGGCTCTCTGTCTTCGTGTTTTAATTTCGTGGCTAGATTCTTGCAATTTATGGCTGACTGTAAGAGAACTTTATAAATAAAGTCAAATAAGCAGAGAAGTAAGTAGAATAGATCTAGCTAATGGTGGGAGGACATTTCACAGCTAACAGTAAAGATCTACAGCAATACTGCAGGACTTTTACTGCACAGAAGTGGGAATTGGAATTGAAAAGCCCTCTGTTCAGTAGTCGCGTGAAAATTGACTGGCTATCCACAGAGAGTGATTTACTGTGGTTATTCAGATCTCACACTCATTCCCTAGCAAACAATCTGTCATCTGGCTTCTTCTGTAGCTTAAAAAGTACATGAACTCTCCATTTGGTAGTAAGAGGAGTTATTCACATCTTGGTTTGTTGTCTAATTTGTCTCTCAGGGCTCCTGCTATCTTCATATGTATTCCCTGATCCTAAGTGTTCCATAAGAATAGCCTAAGAGCTGCAGTGTATGTGAAAGTTAATGCTTTTCCTGTTCTAAAATTGCAGACATTAAAAATATAGAGACCCTGAAGCATACCTCTGATGTGAGTTAGAATTATGGGCAGCAAGCTTATAAAATACTACTCTGTGTAGTTTTATTTACAGTTTTAAGAACTGCTGCCAAAGGTAGCAAGCTGTATCAAATGCTGCTGTGTCAAATGATAAAGCCGTTTGCATTCCAGACAGGATTAATTCTGTAGTTTAACACACTGTGAGCCTCTCCCACATTAGACACACTGAAGGGGAATCTTAATGACTGCATGTTGTGAGAACATCAGAGGGATGCAATTGCTGAAAACTGGTGTTTATCCTTTTTGCCTGCTTGCAGAGAAGAGTAAACACCTGTAGGAGTTCAAAAGAAGAGATATATCAGTACAGGGACAAAAGCTGGAGGCACTGTGCAGAGGGAAAAGGATAGGCCATGGTAGTGGCATTGAGGAGTGTAACGGCCCCTATGGCCAAGCTGAAGGCAGAAATGAGAATTTGAGCTGAAATAAAATAGCATGGAAAAAGTGAAGCAGATAAGTAAATGTTGCTTTTCTCACCTCCCTCCTTTCTTCCAGCATCTGCACAGCATCTTGCGCTGCAGTGTTATAACTGCAGTCTTTGTGAGGTGTTGATCACATTCTCACAGGGAGGTACAATCTGGAATTTCAGCCCTTTTGAAGGATGTGTAGTGCATCCAAGGCACAGGGCATTCTTTAAACAGATGGTGCAAGTACTAGGACACAAAAAATGAGGCAAATTGATCTTGCTGCCGGTCGATAGAAAATAGTAAGACTTGTGCCCAGATCGGTGTCCCAGAGCTGCAGAGCCAGTCTGGGTCAGCCTTGCCAGGCGCGTTCGGGATTCGTGTCCGCGGCACTGCAGCCTGGTGAGCCTCCAGCAGAGGGCTCTGTCGGCTCCATCCCACGCCCTCTGCGTGTGGATATGCACATGGATCTCTTGAAGCTGCAGCCTACAGAAGTGCTGCAGGGTATCCCAGAGGGAGTGTGTTAATGAAAAGGCTTGCTTGGTACCGTTCACAGCTTAAAAAGTGTCTGATAAACTATCTAGCTAAGCTAAAGCAGACCCACGTAGAGAGAAGGGAAAATACATAGTACCTGTTATTTCTGAGTAAAATCCAGCTACAAGAGGTGTTTACAGAGATGTTTGATTGACAAGCTGACAGTTCCAATGAAAAGGAAAATTGTATTTTTTTTTTAATTTGTAATATATGTGTACATTTGGGTGTTTCTGAAATGGTGTTTCCCCCAAGGGCGCCCATTTCTGTACAGTTAGTCTGCTATCCCAAATCTTCTCTATATAAGCTTACATTCTCTAAAGATTTGCTCTCAGCCCTAAAACGTGAACCAGCAGCAGGTTGCACAAACACAGTGTGCGTCCACATCTTTTCAGTAATGGAGCTTTGTAATGCTCCATGTAGATCTTTATGAAGCACAGATAAGAGACATTGCCTTTTTGTGTAGGGAACAAACAGACTGACTTCAGATAATTGCAAAATTCAGGTACTGTTTTGGTCTCTAGTCCAACTTCCTGCTCAACACAGGGCCAACACTGAGGTCAGATGAGGTTGCTCAGTGCTTTGTCCAGTTGGGTCTTGAAAGCCTCTGACAGGGATAGCTCAGCCTCTCTCGACAGCTGGCACTGCTGTTTTGTACTGCTGTTAGACACATGTATGGACAAATAAAATGTAAGGCGGATAAAATCTTGTTAAGTAGTGTTGCAACTTCCTTGCAGTATTAATCTGCTGCTTGAGAAACTAGAGGCACAGATGAAAACTCTGAATATTCTCATGAAGTAAGATGAAAAATAAATGGCAAAAGGTTTGAACTATTAGCCGTGTTATCTTTTAAGTAATTTTTATAGCCTTAGCTGAAAAAAAAACCCATTGCAAGCTTCTACTCATTCATGGCTTCATTGTCCTCCCCCATTCTTACTGTTTCTGGGCGGGAATAAATCCAGAATGTTTTTAATTAGAAGCAAAGTATGCAATCAGGGCCTCAAATCTAATCATTATTCAGAGATCTCAGTATCCATTTCTCTTATAAAACCTGGCTCTCACATCCACATCATTGGCATAGTTGTGTGTTTTGCCAATATCCATTTTGTCGTAGGTCTGTACAGTGTTAACTCCTACATTATAGGCTGAGATCCCACCTGGAATGAGGGGGAAACAAACACATAAACAGAGGTATGCTACTTCATCAGTGAATAATACTTCAGAGTTGCTAGGATAGGCAACTAGGGTAGGTTGCTTTTTGTAAGTGGGTGTAGAACCACAAAACGAATGGAGAGAGGAGGGGAAGAGCCCACCCTTACTCCTTGCAACTGAAAAATGTCATGGTATTTGCCAGGTTTCAAAAAAAACCTGCTGGAAGGCTAACCAAATCTTATTCCTCTCTTAGTGCATACTAAGGAATGTTATTCCACATGAACATAGGGACCGGGGTGTGTTTAGTTTCCGGCAGTGCTTATGGCATTATTGTGCTTGACTTTATATGTCTGAAGTGTTTCAAAGCTGACAAAACTTAACCTCTGAAGTGCCATTCCTTTGTCAAGCTGATTTTTTTTTCTGGATTTATCATCTTATGTAAATGTCATGGTTTAAAAAAAGCCAACTTTTTTTTCTCCTGGAAAGGCTCTTACAACTTCCTCCAGGTACAGCTTCCGATAGATCTGAGAAGCCCAGGGATTGGCTAGATCTGCAATGGGCACTCTGTGTGGCCACTTAAATATTAGAACTGCCTTTGTGAACCCACATTTTAAGAGCAGGAAGCCAAAATCTTTCGTTTCCGGTCACAGTAAAGGTAACAGGGTAGGGGGGGGATCTGTCAGTCCCTTGGGGCTGACGGCCCCCCCCGGCCTGCCGGGGGGAGGGGAGGGGTCCCATTTCCCCCTCCCTTCTCCCTTGGGCAGCGCTGTGGCTCCTCCAGGCTGGTTTTTTTCCCTCCCCTCCTTGCCTGAGGGAGGAGGGAATGCAGTTCCATGGGCTGGCATGGCTCTCTCGGGCCAGGCCTCTGTCCGCCTGTCTTCCACCCTGGGAGTGCCGGGGGGAGGCCGAGTCCCTGCTTCTCCCCCGCCCCGGCCTCCTCAGGGTGCTGCAAACACCTTACAAGAGAGACATCAGCCTACGGTTATCTATCGGGAACTGCTGGCTTTGGCCGTAAAGTTCTTCCCCCCCCTCCTGTGGAATGCATGGAATTTCAGCTGAACTGAGAAGGGCAATTAACTCTTTAAGTGTACAGATTGGACTCGAAGGAAAGTTAGAACACAGAAGAAAGCTGCAGAGGCCTTATGTCAGTGAAAAGGAGGACTGAGTCTAAAGAGAAAGGAGAGAAAGAGGAGACGCTTTTAAGCTGAAATTCTCCTGTAGAGCCATGGTGATAATGTGTTCCTTGTAACTCATGTTGCACGACTTGGGGGGGGATGCAGCATTTTAACTGTGTTGAAGCAAGCAGATGTTGAAGTAGCCACAGTTCATAAAAAACTTGAACAAGAGAGAAATGGAGAATTTTGCCACAAAAAGAAGAAAGATAGGAAACCCTTGCCCCAGGGATAGAAGAAGAAAACCCTTGCCCCAGGGATGGGAGACCTTGCTTCCAGAGAAAAGGAGAAGACCTTTGCTGTTTTACTAGAACCGCTCATCCTTAAACCTTCCCCCATGACACCGACTTGAGTCCTCAAAGTAGTCACGGGAAAGGCTGCATATCAGGGAAAGGACTGTCACAGTTGAACAGACTCCGGGCGGGAGTTCACTGTGATATTAAACCCCACAAAGGAACTGTGTTTCTTGTGGGAAGATCAACATGGTGAGACAGGAAAGACTCCTCTTTCCAACTGAACTGATGAAAGTTTGTTTCAAAGATGGTAAACTAACCAAAGACCTCTAAGTTTTGGTTTCTTAGGTTGTTGATGGAAAAAGAAGTGTTGGTACAAAAAGACAAATAAGGTGGGGGGAGAAACATCTGGGGGTTGATTTTGGTTTTTTTCCTTTGTCTTTAGTTCTGTTAATAAACTATCTTTTATCTTTCAAAGTTTAGGCCTGCTTTGCATTTCTCTTAATCCTTATTTCATCACAAAATAGTGTTTCTGCCCGGTTTCAAAGTCAACCCACTACAGTAAAATCTCTCTGTCTTCTGCTAAGTGCTCTTCAGTATCCCATTACTCGCCAATCTCATGGTACTGTTTGCCAGCCTGAAAGTGAGACAGCAACATCACCACACCAGAAACCCCACTATTTATCCAGAGCTCTTTGTTGTTTACAGGCTGTTTGTGTTCATTTTGGTCCTTAATCTCAGGATTTACCTCTTTTGTGACTGTAGAGAGAGAACAGAAGCTCTTCTCACAGCGCAGACAAAGCCAGCAGATGTGTGAAGGGCAGCCATTGGGGCACTGAAGAGGAATGCCTGCCCTACTTCCTTGCCTGTCAGAGCCTTAAAAAAACAGCATAGC
This sequence comes from Picathartes gymnocephalus, assembly GCA_013390045.1. Lineage (NCBI taxonomy): Eukaryota > Metazoa > Chordata > Aves > Passeriformes > Picathartidae > Picathartes > Picathartes gymnocephalus. Next base: position 90,491 of record WEKY01016271.1, read on the forward strand.
TTCTTTTGCAAAGGTGACAGTATGCAGAAAGCGGGCTTACTGCTGCTTCACAGTGTTTCCAGGTACAAAGTGGCTGCTCCTATTCCTCCCAGCTGAATCAAGGGTGGGAAAATCCATTTCCTATAGGGATCTCTCCTGGATCTCTGCCCCAGCCCTTCTCCCCTTGTCCATGAGGTAGTAAAGCATAAGTCGGAGGGATCTGGAGCTGTTACTAAAGCAGATCCCATGCGTGCAGCAAATGTTTAGGGATTTTATAGATAAGGATACAACTTGGCAAACAAGTTAGGCACAAATGTAGGCATGAATAATGAAGCAAGATCCCCCACTAGGCAGGCCCCTGTGATGCATAAAGTGTAATTAACCTTAGCTGCAACCTACAGCGTGCTCAGTTTAAAAAGGTGCTTTTTAAAACAAGACTTATTATCTAACTGTGAAATAGGAACAATTAATCTCTTAAATCTCAAGGGACTACTGGGAAGCAATCATCAGTCTCACAGTGTAAAAGCAGTCTGCTCATGTACTGATACTCACCAGGGTCCTTCCCTGGTGCTGGGAGCTGGCAGCCTGGCCAGCATTGGCTTTAGCCTGGCCAAAGAGTTGGCTGAAAAGGTTTAGGGAATTGCCTTTCAGCAGGGCCCCTGCCACTCTTCTGACTCTTCTTCAAAGGAAGCGTGAGATTTATGTTTTTAAGAAGGTTGACCATACTTGCATTAAGCCAAATGCATTCCCATGGTCACCCAGGCCATCCTTCAGCACTGTCCCAGCCCTTGAAAGGTCATACCAGCCATCAATCACAGCTGGAGCAAGACCCTCACCATTGCCAGCTTTTGCCATCTTGGCATGGTATTTCTCCATGTTCTTCTTCTGCTGTCTTCTCTGAGGCAGAACTCCTACAACATGATATGAATGACTTTGCCTTTCATTTTTAGAACCCCAACCCAGTTTTTCTAAAGGTCGTTATGGCTGAGCTGACATTTTGAATCCTTCTGAATCTGTTTAGAGCGAAACAAAGATAGAATTGACTAATTTTACTGAAGGGTGCCTTAGAAATCAATACATGGATGATACAAAAGACTTTATTTTTCAGACTCAGAAGGCAGTTCTCTAGCGTGCAGATTGAGAGTGAGGTGAGTCTTGTTTTAAATCTAAGTCTTTGGGTGGATTAGTCCCAGATTTAGTCCCTTTTAATTTAGGGCTATGTTGCTGTAGAGTCAGGCTACAACACATATATGTATATACACTGACAACTTCAGGAAAGGCAAAAAGCGTCTTTTATTTTACAAGTCCTCTTTTACAGAGTCTTTGGCACTCGTGCTTTATCTTCATTGGCTTCTATGTTAACACCCCTCATACTATTGGCTACATGCTACTAACACCCATCTAAAACAAATCTAAGCGAATAATAGCCTCCCTAGAGCAGCTGTGTTTTTCTTCATCTATTGTTTATGGTTCTTGCTTCTTGTTGATGCTGAGTTTCTCACGGGTATATGACAATGTTGTCCAAGTCAATGTCTGAGAAACTTTCTGGCTAGCTGCCGGCTTCCAGAGGACTATAGTGGAGAAATGTTCAGAAGTTCAGGTTTTGAGGGAAACTCTCTTAATGGAGAGAGAAAATCAGGTTCAGGGGTTGGATGCACCCAGCAGACGTTCATTTTTTCTGTGATGGTCTTAAATGTCATCTTAAAGGCAACCCCATTCCCAACATAAACTTATGTGCCCAAGTAGGATCTTTGTTGATTGTGTAAAAATCTGCTTGCTTGGCAATGCCTGACAATCAGAGACCAGGATCCATAATAAGCACGAACTTGTGCATGGGTGTAAGGGGGGAATGAACAACTGAATTAGTGCCTACCTACACAGCTCAGACTGTCTGGTTTCATAGTTGCCTCCAAAGCTCCAGTTGTGTCAACATTCAGTATATTCCCATAACGCTCTGAACAGTGTAAGAGCACGTGCTGGTTTCAGCTGAAACCAGCACAGAGCAGGATTTACAACCAGATGTCAGGCCAATGCAGTGTGTGACTCATGCTGTTAAAATGCTTTCAGATCCATGACTGAAACCCACGGCATCCTTTTGATACTAATGCAGGTGTTTGTGCTAGCAGATGCAATCAGGGTATGTATGGCCTGCTCTGGAGAGGATTACTTCTTGGTCATGCTAGCTCACGTGTACCTTGTGAGGTGAACTGGTGCTTTGTGCCCAATTCATTCCCCTAATTACCTAAAACTTAGCTGTCTTAGTCTAAGCTTGGGCTACCTGCATGGCCAATGGATGAAGGCATCTCAAAAAGGCAGGTTTTCTCTTCCAAAATTAAAAAGAAAGAAAAAAAAAAAGAAGATTGATGAGAGTCAAGTGAAATCCTACATTATTTACTGGCTCCAGCTTGCTTTTCCATAGCTACAAGACAAGCAAAGAGAAACATCCTTCAATTACACCCATTACAATTTATCTGACTTGCAGATTGTTTGACTTGTAATTTATCTACATTTATCTGTTGTCTTAACACACCATTGCAGGAGGGAAAACACACAAACATCAACTGAAAGGAACAATGCTAACACCTAATGGAAACCAGACTTTGGTACAGTGAATCATTTACGAGAATATTAGACAAAGATTACAGACCTGACATGTTTGCTGCAGGATGTCTCCCCACTTTCTCAATGCACTTCCTGGTGACAAATGGGCTTTCTGTCTCCTGGCAGCATTCTGGAACAACTGCCTCAGTGTACTTCCCACTCCTGCTGGTCGTACAAGAAGCAGAAACACCTAACAACTTGTGCATCCTCCCAAACACAACAGGAATTCTGTTCTACAACACAAACACAATTATGATTTAAAAAATTAAAATACCTCTTGATTTAATTTAAAGTCCCCTTGCTAACAGTCTGGAACTAGAGGAACCTTGTCTGAAAACAACTGCTCCCCTTCAGTTCCTGGAAGCAATAACACGCTGACAACAGGAAAATGGGAACCTGCACTTCTGGATTTAATCGAATTTTTGCAGGCAAAGATCCAGGAATGATAACATGACCAGAGCTGCAACTGCTGCGAACTTGGATATGCAGAGACTATGCCAGGTCCCTGTTGTTTTCTCCTCTTGCACAGAGACAACAAAGGTCAACAACCCCAAATTAGAAGGCAGTGTGGATTTCAAAGCTACGGTAGCTCTGCAGCAGTAAGGAAAACAGCCACTGGATGGCGGAACTCCCCGCGGCAGAATCTATCCTGACCCGCTTCTCTCCCACAGTAGATTTTATGGGCGTGAAATGCTGTTTTGCTCTTTCAGCAGCTCTTTTACATTTTTAGTGGAGGAATTCGTCCCGTGTCATTGCACTGAGAGATTCGATTCTCTAAGTTTTTCCTGTGCTGTTGATACCTCCCATAGAGAACCGGCTGCAAAAAGTGACAGCAGCTCATGCATGGGGCTCTTCAGGTTCACAATTATGACTGAGTGTAAAGAAGGTTGAAACAGAGGAAAGTAACATCTGGCAGGAAGGAAAATAGAACAGATGTGGCTCAAAACAAGTGACATTTTAAAAATTCAAAATACCACCAAAGGTGATTCACAAACGAGTAATCTCCAAGTGGTCTGTGCTACTATTCCCTTATTGCTGGGGCAGAAACATAAAGGATTTACTAATTTGCTTCTTCTCCATCAGTAATTGAGACACCCCTACCATGAACAGCTTCATTCCCTGCCCATATTCTGAATACAAACCCCCTTTGCCGTACCTAGACAGCTTCACTGAATTCCCTGAGACTTTCTTTATACTCTGCTAGCTCTTCAGCCTTCATATAGAGCAATCTGACAGCCCTGCTACTGAAATATTTTGTGTATGTGGTAAGTGTAGGACACCCACCTATAGTATATACAGCAAGGGCCACAATGATCCATTCAATATCCGTTGATTAGCAAGCAGCTCTTCATTGATCACAAAAGTAACAGAGGAGGGACACTTTGGTTCAGCCAGAAGCCAGGCTTCAGGGCACTGGGCCAGATCTAGTACCAGCTCTTCACTCTTCTCTCCTGTGTCTGGCAGGAAGGAATAATTGCCTCTGGCAATTAAATGGTTCAGGGCAAACATCTGTGGGATAATCTGGTCCTCTATATGGCCTTTATGGCTCAGGCATGCAGCTGTGTCTTTTTTGGAGTTTGTCTTCACATTTAGAGGAAAGGTACAAAAATGTGCTGCCAGGATTTTTATTATTATGACAGGAATCTATATTCCTGATTTCTGTAACCATGCGCACATCCAAACCCCTTTGAAAACTTTGTCAGTTTCTTGATCTGAATCAGCTAAGGAGTGGCTGAATAAGCAGGAACTTCATAAAATAAAACCTGGTTTAAAGAACAGAAATGGGTCAAATTTCTCCTTGCCTGCTTTGGAACAAGAAACCTTTCCAGTTCTTGGAAATTGAGTGTCTGTGGAAGACTGAGAGCCGCAGCAGTAGTGTCTCAGGTCTCAGCCACACCCTCACTGTGTGGGTTTTTTCATGCTCTTGAACATTTCTCCTAATTGCTAATTAGCTGAATAAGGGGTGTGTAAGAAATGAGTAATCCTAGCTATGCTTTCAGGGGACGAACTAGGCTGATACAAGCTTCCCAAAGCAATCAAGCCCATTTAAGCTTTGGGAGGTTACCCAGCGTGTGTTAGGAATGCACAATGCTCTGGATGCTGGGAGAAGGTCCCTTATCCCAAGGCTGCAAGATGGCCTCATGGGGAAAGGAAGGGACTTGTAGATGGTTGAGATGTGAGGAACTGGCAAAACATGGCTGATACGTGCAGCATAGAAGGGGCAGGCTGCACCTGAGCTGTACCATAGACAACCTGTGTCACTGGAAATTGAAGAGCTTTTAGAGGAACATTTCCACTAGAAGCAGGGGAAAGCTGACAAATATAGAGGAGTATCCAGTTTGAACTCATATGATCTGCAAGGTGGACAAGGCTGACGCTCAATTTAGCTCTGAAAAAAACCTGAGGAAAATAAACAGCACGATCACAATACATGAGAAAGACAAAATAGACAAAACACAGTGGCATGGATTTGGTACATGCAGTATTAAACAATGAAGCAAAGGCAAACTTACAAGTATTTTTGTAAAATTGCTAGAGACTTCAAAATCAAACCAGAACCCAAATGCCTGGACCAAATGACAACTCTGAGACAGAAGGTGTCTCAGAGACTAGGTGGAAGCTAGAAAACCAATGAGATACAGCACTGCCAGCCTCACAGGAATGACTGAGTAGGATGCAGAGGTGGAGGAGTGATGCTGTATGTGAGGGATAAAAATGTTACAGCATAAAAATATTACAGGAAAGGAGAAGCACCCTAAAAACCTGTGGGTGGAAATCCCAGTCGCTACTGATAAAAATGCTGTAGTAGGACTGTACTATCCTTTTTGAGTTCCCTGAGAGTGGTCAGTGAGGCCAGAGGAGCAGTAAAATGCTGCAGGATGGTGGCGTGAGTGGGAGTCTGCACATCGGCTGGATCAGTGGCTCATCAGGATGAGGTGCAGAAGCACAAATTTTGGTTGGAAAAGTACCTGCTTCTAGGACGAGCTGGTTGAGGAACCCACAGAAATAGATGCTAGAGAGAGGCACGAGGGTGTTTTTTTTGAGGGATGTTAGTAGGAAACTGTTCTGAGGCTGCAATCCTACAGTATTATCTCTTTTAACACTGAAATGAGAAAAAGCAGGCCATATGCATCCAATATGGGAGTATTCCGTTTCAGTGAAGGCAATTAAATAAACAGGGGCAAGCATTAGAAACAGTTACCCCCACTGCTGCACCGGCTCCATAGTGGTCCCTGGGACCACAGGCTGGTGCCCATCCTGGGCAATATAAGAGGCCCTGTCCTGGGGACAAGTTGTTGGCTGGGAAATCTCAGCCCAGTTTTGCAATGAGTAACAAAGCAGAACAAATACAGTTATTAAGCACTGCCTTGATGTGCTGGTGTTTCCCTTTGTTTTCTGCATATCTCAGAGAGAGAGACATGGACATGTGGCTCCAAAGAGATCCAGCTGCAGCATTCGGAATCAGGCATCGGAACAATCTGTTCTCCTGCGTACCTTAGGGCTCTGACCCAACAGGGACTTGGTTTTGACAGTGTTTTCCTGCTGCTTCAGTCACTGCTGAAAGAGGTTGTTTAATTGGTCCCTGTGCCTGGTTTCTATGAAAGCCAGTCATTGCAGCTCCAGACTCCAGGCAGATTCCTGCCTGAGCCATGGAGGGATCAGCCCATACCACCTGCAGTTTAACCAGTTGGTGAGAGAGAAAGACTCTACCTCACACTTGCTCTTTATTGTAGAAAGCACATTTAAATAGATTTCCCAGTAGTAACATCAGTTGTAAAACCAAATCACAGGACCCCAACAGAGAAGGTTTTTCTTCCCTAACTGTAATTTGTTTTCTATTTGCTGACTGCTGATTTTGATTTAGCAGTGTTAGCCTGGAAAGGCCCTTAAACAAAACCTATTGCATTTCCTCTCACTATAAAGACTGGAAAGAGAGCAGGTTTAGATTAGATATTAGGAAGAAATTCTTTACTGTGGGTGTGGTGAGACACTGGAATAAGTTGTCCAGAGAAGTTGTGAATGCCCCATCCTTGGAAGTGTTCAAGGCCAGGTTGGATGGAGCCCTGAGCAACCTGGTCTAGTGGAAAGTGTCCCTACCTATGGCAGGGGAGTTGGAACTTGGTGATCTTTAAGGTCCTTTCAAACTCAAACCATTCTGTGATTATGTATGATGTACAGCTACTTTTACATGTTGGTCTTGGATATTGTTTAAAACACCCAAGGAATGTTGCATTGCTTCATTATCCTGAAAGTTTTTTGAAGTATCCAACACAAATCTCCTGTCAAACTCACCACTATTTATCTTACCATAAAGGGGAAGGGAAGGATGGTAGGTCATTACCCTTAATTTCTTTTGCATATTAGAAAATCATAGGTGTATGCTTTTACTCTTTTAAGGGGAAAAAAAATCCAATTCCTTATTTCTACAGGCTGTACTTTCCATCAGGGTTGTGATTGTCCTGAGCACATTTTTGTTGGTACAACTGACTCAAACACTATTGCCAAGCCTCACTGATTGACAGCTGAACAGCTAAAAGAAGAGTTACCCCAACTGCTTCACACACAGTGCTGTAACAGAGATAACCCCCCAGATGGGATATCCCTTCTTTTTGATTTCTCCTCTCTCCTCCACTGGCATCGACATCTTTGCTTCCCACTAGAATCCCCAGCCCTTTCTGTGGGATGGTCATTCATTTGTTAAAGCCCTGCTTGACCTCCTCGAGTGTTTTGCACTTGTGTTGCAACTAGTGTTTTGCAACTAGTTGGTTTCAGTGCTTTGGTTCCTAACTGGTTTTCACAGTTTCTAACCACAGTGGAAGTGCTCATGTTCCCTTTCCATGTAGCCCATGGTTCAATAGCTCACATCTTCCATTCGTTTCCTGAACGCAAATTTCAGAGACACTGGTGTAGAACGGACTTGTGTAGCTCCACTTGAAAAGTCTCACCTGTTTGGCCAGAACGTTCTGATAACCGGTGCTTTTTCGGCTTATTTTAAGGCCCTTCACGCACAAAGCCACGTCATATTTCTGCTGAAAGCCTTATTGACCTCATGATATGACACAACCATGGCTTCTCTCTTGGCCACTTACCTAGTTAGATAAAGATTTTAATTGGTCTGAGGTGGTTTTCCCTGCCAAGCCAGGCTGCCAGAACCCTCCTGACTCTTTCTTGCTGCTTTCTTGAAGGAACAATTCAATCCTTTATTGTACCATCCTCTCCAATGTTTCAGGCAGGTGCCTTGGTCTTTGATTCCCTGGATCTTTTTTCCCCTCTGATTTGGTTTTTCTCTTTCCTTGCCTATGCTTCTGCTTTTTCTGATATGTTACTTGGTATTAGATCATTTGCTTTTCAAGATGTTTGTTGTTTTGGGGTTTTTTTTCAATAGGCCGTGAGTCAAAAGGGTGACCAAGAATGCAACTGCAGCTGCCCTGTCTACATCAGGCAGAAAAGAAACTTCCAGTAACATTGGCAAAGGTGCCCAGAAAAAGATCAGAAGGGAACAACAATTGGAACTCGCTATTTGTCAGGAAACCATTTGCTCAAATCTTAAGGCAACATGCTACTGTTAAATTTTCCTTAATTATTTATTCCTTCCTACCAATTTATCAAGCTTTTAATCATTTTCTGCAGAGGTTTTCTGTATTCACTGCAAAGTGCTGATACCCTAAAACAACATTTGAAACAAAATATGGAATTCCCATGATTTGGAATTTTAAATAGACTTCAAAATATAAATAATCCTTTGTGGTGATGCTGCACGACTCTGCAGGCAGGTCTGTAGGCCCTTGGGTGTTGCTGTCACAACATGAAGCAGCAGCTTCATAGGTAACACTTGCACAAATTGGACTCCTGAGGAGCTCAGAGATCTCCAGGGTTGGCAGCACCGGTAGTGGTGACAAGGAACTTGCTGGCAGCGATTGAGGATGACATGAAGCAACCAAAGAAAGCTCCACTCTTGTTTACCCTTGGAACTCAACCCCCAGCTGTGTACATACAGGCAGCAATGAGATTCCCTGCCCTGTTAGAAGTTTATACTGATCTACCAAAAATTCATTCATAGGCTTTATATAAGACGTTTATGTAACACAGAGGTTTACATAACATAATTCACCAAAGGCTTCATCCTATGAATTTTACATAAGTCATGTCAAGTAGACAATCATGTGATACATTTGTTAAGTTTGTATTACAAAGTAATGATTTTAGTAAATTATAGTAATATAGTGCAGAAATTACTAAAGACTAAATAAAATATAGTTCAATACCCGTAGTTGTTCAACACTGAATTGTTTATGGTAGTCTTAAAAAAAAAAAATCAGTGACATTTGAGACCACCTAGAGTTCCCTTTGGTCTCCAGAGGTGAGAAAATTAGTTTGCTTTTAATGTATGTTAATCATGCAGAGTCCATGCCATGATGGTAAGCAGATGAGTGACTGGCAAGACAAGAGGCACAGCATTAAAATTGCTCTGCTTGCAAAAGCTGTCTCCAAACCAGCTCTCATGCCGCCTGTGCTGACCCTGCCTGGCAGCCAAGGCACATGCACAGCACTGCCCGTTGCTGCCAGGCAGGGATTGCCAGCCGCATCACTTCTGCATCAGCAGTGGTGGTAGCTGGAAGAAAAGTGCCCTGACACTTCCAAAATGGTAATTTGAAAGGCTAAATGTGAGCATCGCTATTGCCATGTTTACAAGTTTGGGTCAGAAGCTGGGCTCAGGTCCAGCTCTTCTGACCTATCCAGTCTGCAGCACCATTATCCTCTCCCTCTTCTCAAACTGACCCATTCCAAGAGTACTGAATGGGGGTTACTTACTCAATTTGTAGATTGCTACCCACTGAACCCCATGAACGTGAAAAAAATAAACATTCAGATTTACATTTATCTTTATTTTCTATCTTATTCTCATTATTATTTTATAATTAATAAATTGGCACCGAGAGACCCATCCACTTTCAAACAGACCAGAGCGCATTCACTTCATTGGAAACTGGGATTCCTGGCAGAGGGACAGATGCTGAAATGCTTTTAAATTTGGAAGAACCTCAGCATAAATGTGCCAAAGCCACAGCAGGAAAGGTTGTGGGTTTTTTTACCAACACTGTTGCTGTGTTATAGCTCCTGGCGTGGATATGTACAGGGCTGACTCCTGCTCCAAGGGCTGCTCTCTGATGGAAAGGCATTTTGCCTGCTGTGGCACTTGCAGTATTTTCCACATAGATGCCCTGATGAGGTCCCCAGTTGCATCATGGCCATGGACTCAGGAGACCAACCAAAGCATAGTTCTAGTATTGTCCCCCTCAAGGCTGGCTACAGGAACACTCAGCTACAGCAGAGACACAAGGCTCGCTGAGACGTTTCTTCATTGCCCCTTAGCCAGCAGCACCAAGGGAAGGAAAATTTAGGGTATTCATCCCCTGCATTGGCCATGGAGAGGGAAGAAGATGGATGCAGATGGGAAGAGCACAGCTGATGCCCAGTGAGAGCTGCTTGCGTGCATGTCTGGGAGATGCACAAACAGCCCTGGGGTTCACCTTTGAACAGCAAGAGTCACCTTCCTCACTCAAAATTTAAACATTGCTGGTCTGTCCCCATTTGCCTTTCAAAGGCCCTGAGCTTGTGGGATCTCATCCCTGGGGTTCTCCTGGAAGGCTGTGCTGGAGCTCACCCATCAGGGATTTACTGGAGCAAGCAAGGTGGCATTGGCAATGCCACCAGCATCAGTCCTGCCAGGAGACCTGGGGAACTCTCTGGGTACTATGATCACTGCTGGGCCAGTCTGCAGAGGGGAGGCTCGGTGGCAGGACGGGTTTATGACCTAGAACCCATTTCTCTTGAAGTACTGGGCTCGCCTAATCACGCTGTTGACATAATTGTAGTCTCTGCTGCATGGGTCTGCCTCGTAGACCTGGAGGTTGCCCATTTTTGCATGGTAGGTGCAGATTCCCCCTGGAAAGAGTTAAGAGTTGTTATGGGCTTTTAAGTAAGAAACAGAGATACAAAAGCAAAAATTTGTAGCAAAAAGGGCCATGCATTTCACCAAACCCACACAACTGCTTGACAAAGTGCCACTTGTGCATTATTGTTGAAAAGTGACTGATTCTGTAAAATCTTTGTTGCTATAGTGAAGGAGCCCATGGCTCTCTCCATGCAGCTGGAAATGGAACACTGTTACCAGAAAAGGGTGTAATCAGAGCAAAGGAAGGGCAGTATCAGAGCAAGGAAAGGAGAGTAAGAAATAGTATAGGGTGAACAAACCAGCACACAGATAGCATGAACTAAAAGGAAAATTGGATTGCAATCTTCCTGGACACAACTTAACAGGTTGCCACAATAATCTGGTTGTGTTGTGATGCCTCAGTTTCTGCATTCCCCAGTGACTTTTGTTTAGTTACTTTCTGTCTTGCTTATCCACCTAACAGTCATTTCTCATTGCCAGTCTGCTGGTCTGGTACTGCTTCTGTTAAACTACAAAACTCTGGTTCTGGTTGTTATTTTGGGGCTTTGGGGGTTGCTTCTGTTTGTTTGGGGTTTTTTGGTAAGAGATGCTGTAAAATCTGCCAGACCGATGCTCTTTTCCCCTTAAAGCAACACCAAGAAGCACACAGCAACTCCCATGAGTGAGTCCATCCCTTCCTGGTACAAAGCCCTTTCCGTACCTCTCAGCTGCCGGTCCCAGGTCCAGGTAGGATGTCTTGCCCGTACTTCATTTATGGAAAGAACCAGGATATTTGAGCACTGATTTATGTGTTCTTCACTATCCCACACCACATAAGGTTGCAGCTGCTCCCTGCTGATCTAGGAAAGACAAGCAAGAAAATGGGTTTCCCACTGAATGCCACTCCCTCTTCATTGCACTCCCAGGCTGCAACTCAGTGAAGTGACCTTATTCAGGACAACACTTAAGCGCAGCCTTTGATGTAAAGGGATTGCAATAAAGTGCTGTTTCAAACACAGAACAGTCATTTGCTAAGATAAAGCCCTGGGCTATGCACTACATTACTGTCCTGATGCTCATGCTTATCACCCTGGTGTACCTGCATCAGGCCGTACTTCTGCCGTCTCTGGTCCCAGCCGTTGTCCAGGAGCAGGCCGACACGGCTCTCCTGGGACATGATGGCACCGATGAGCGCTGGGTCCAAGCACAGGTTTCTGGCTACTCTCTTAATTGGGATCTCGTATCTCCTCAGGCGTACGAGGTCTGCCTCAGCAGTCCTCCGTACCATGGCATATCCTGCAGTGTAGGAAAAGGCAGACTTACACACACCCCTGTCCAAACCCCTTCCTTCCCCTTTGAGCAGGTGTGCCAAAGGAGTAACTCAAGTTTTTAAGAAATTGCATCTACATTGAGTTGGGCCGTGGTGTTTGAAGAACAAGCGCGGCCGTTATTGGCTCTGGCCATGGCCAGAGAGCTGCTGTTCTAGTACCCAAGGATGACCAGGAGAACAGGAAGGCTTCTTAGGAGCCTTAGAGCATGGTCCTCTTCTTCCGCTGCACGTCCGGAGTCAGAAAAGTGAAGTTTCAAAATGGATTTGAAAAAATTGAGGGGTATGTTACTACAGACTGGTCACACTGCAGTAACAGCTATGTTCTATTTCTAGAGAGTGGGGGCTTTTTAAAGCAAATTTGGAACAGTTTGGAAACAACCAAGCAGGTTCAGATCAATGCTTGAACACCCACAGTCAGGTGTCTGCCCTGGAAGAGCCTACATCCAAGGAACATGGCAAATGTAAGGAAAATCCCTGGAGACATCAGCAGTATGAATGTGACATAGTCAGCTGTGTGGTGACACCGGGCAGTAACACCAGGCAAGAAAGAGAGAAATGTGAAGGAGTTACCAAAAATGAGTCAACCAGAGGTAGGATGGCTACACACCTGGGACTTTCCCCCTGTAAAGTGTGTCTCTGGCAGGTCAGCCAACATGCCAGCACTTGGGACCTGGCTCTGTGTATCTTAGCCTTGGAGCAGACAAGACCTGGGGCTTTGTGAGGAGGCTGATGCTTAAGCCCTGGCTGATGAAGAAGCTATTTTAACCGAAAAGGAGTGGTACTATTCCCCTTTGCTTTGAGGCCGAAGATCCTGACTATGGGACATGAAGTTCGTCCTTCCACTTCCCATCAGGTCTGAAGGCTTCACCAGCTCTTTTGGGAATGAAGTGTAGTTTTCTCCCTTTTGGCTGATTGAATAGCTGCACCACATTTAATTTGGCAATAACAGAAGGTAAGGCACTTCTCTGTCAGGTACAAGTAGGTTGACAAATCAAGCAGTGAGTGATTCTTACCACAATCAGAGGCTCTTACAGGTGTACAGGAGATCGTGGGGGCTTGGATAGCACTTATATCGCCATAGCAACTGTAACTCACGGATGGAGCTGGAATATGAAATGGAGGTGTTTGAACATACAAGATCTCAGAACTGTATTCTACAAGTGCTGCAAGTGCATACTAGTCAAGCATGAGATTGTCATCTAGACCTGCAATCCACATCCCCCTGGGCTGGCCCTGCTTGTACAGTCACCACTGCTCTCTGCCAGTAATGTTATCAAAGAAAGGTAGAGAACAGAAATTGGTTCTTTTCTAATTGCATATTGAAGCAAATGGATTTAATGACCATTTAGACGAATATGCATCTACCCTGCTAGATCTAAAGGCTGGTGTGGGAGAGGAGAACAAGAGCCTCTGCATTTATTTCAGAGGGCTCTTCCCATTCAATGCCCTGCAGCATTCAGAACCACTCAGATGATGGCTGGTGGTATCTGAGCACTCTGGCTGGGATTGTCTCCTGTGTCCCTCCATAACTTGGTGAGGAATTAGTTCAGGAGAATGCTTGCTCAGTCTGGGAAAATTATGTTTCCTCAGTAACTGAGGAACAAATAGCCTCCATCAAATAGCTTGCCACTTTTGTGAGACCATTTCTGAGCAGGCAGGGAGATCAGATAAGGTTAGCTAGGAAAATCAAGAGGAGACATGTCTGTGACTCCCTTGGTTTCAGTCCCGTCCTCCAGATGTGCTGGTTTAAAAGACACATGTGGGCAGCAAGCAGCCTCCTACAGCAGCTGAGGACCTTCAGCCAAACAGGATCTTACAGAGCCATGCAGGAAGGGACCCTCAGGCCTGACTGCGCACCTCCTCCCCAAGGTCCTTCTGCAAACAATTCCCAGTGTGCTTTTGACAGCAACCCAAACTTGTCTCACCGACAAGGGCTGAAAGACCCAGCAACAGCAGTGCAGGGATCATGGTGATGGCTCTCCTCAGCTGTCCCAGAAGACCTGGAAACACAGTGGAAACACAGTGGTTTGCAAAATATGAAGAATTTACTGCTGATTTTCAACAGCACTGTAGCAAAGTTGGCGTGTCAAAAGCTTCCACCCTGAGGCACCAGACAGGGGTGGCATTAGCTGAGGAGGGGTTGGGTGGCAGAGATACTTTCTCCCCTTGGGGAGATTGGGATCAGGAAGGTCCCTGTTGGCAGCCTGGACTAGCAGGGGCCTTTTTAGCCCTGTCAGTTCTCACTGCTTGCTCACATGGGCTCTCCTGAAGGCCCATGGTGTGTCTTTACAATGAGAAGGTCCACTACCTTTGCTTTAATTTTACAGGTGTTTGAAGTCCAGTGTGCTACAAAGTGCACACAACCCCTGCCTCTCTGTTCAAAAAGGATTTTTCCTTGACTTTTGGAAAAACTTGTTTTCAAAAATCAAGAACTATGACCCGTAATTCTCTGCTAAGAGTGTGCAAGGCGACTCCAAGATTTATTTGGTGAAATAATACTTCTCTGTGTGATATTGGCAGATAACCACTTTACTAATAAATGCATGTGTTGTGCCTACTAATAAAACTCCAAAATGTCACCAGATGATAGCTATCAAATGCAAAAAAATTGACTGTATTCGCCTTGCTGATGAACACATTTAAACTGAGCAGCTTTTATGGCTTACAATTTTTTTTTCCCCAGGAAGATTTTAAACACAAAACACACCATGAGTCTTGTAGGCAATTAACACTAATCCTGTTAACACTTGAAAATACATTATCAGTTTTAATAGCATGTAACCTTTTCTCTGCAAACCACACTGTATGAATGCAGAAACACAAATATTCCACCAGTATCTTTGGAAAGACTCCCTTGTGCTGCTGAGCTTAGCAATGCTCAGACCAGCAATGCCCATGGCCAGATCAGGGTACACTTGGTAGCTCTGTTTGAGCTCTAACACTAAGGCTAAGTATGCACAAGCCCAGACCAATACAGCTTGACCCAACACCTATGAATTCAATGGCAAATCCATCTGGGCCCCAAGTAAAAGCTACGGGATGTAGCTGTTTCCACATGCAGGAATTTTTTTTTCACTCCCATCACAAAAACCTCACAGGCCTTATATAGAAACAGCATAGCAATCACAATATTGGCAAAATGCTAAAGCAAAACAAAATCAAGGCTTCTGGTTCTAAATAAATATTCTGTGAGTGAATTCAGACTCACCTGTATTCAGTTGTCCTTCCTCTGAGGCAGCTCACTTGATGACTTTTACATATATATGTAGGAAAAGGTATCCACCCTATGGGCTTTGGAATGTTAATTCCTACCTAGTCTGATGACTCTTTTAAAGTACAATAAGTAATATATATTAAGAGCTTAGAACTCCAGTGATTTCTTTCATCCAAAGATTTGCACAAGTGGTAGTTAGTCAGACTCGGGACAACTCTGGGAAAGGAAATAAACACTGGTTTTCCTCCATCAATAAGCACATTGATGCACAGTAAATGATTTGCAGAAACTATTCAAATGAATCAGTGGCAGAGGCCAGGCAAAAAACAGATCCTCTCCTTGCTTTGCATCTGGACGTATTTCTGGAAGGTCTTGTTTCCTAAATGATTTCAGATAGGCAAGCTTTTAATTAAGTATCATAGTTCATATGAACTTTAACAAGGACAATTAAGGAAAATCATCCCACTGCTTCATTGCTTACAACAAACCTAATTCAGGATGGGCACTTGACTACTTCGAGAGGTGAGGCAGGGTCTAAATTTCAGATTTGAGGAGGTGGGAGGTTGCAGTAGAAATTGGGAGGAAGGAAACTGGTCTCTCAGCAGCTGAAGTTAGTGGGGACACAGAGAGGGGCTCTGACAGATTTGCACTTTGCAGCCAAGACACTTCTCACATAGCTAAAACATCTGAGTCACTTGGAAAAGGAAAGACAGTCTGGGAGGCCAGTGCTCTTCAATCCTGTTCTGTTTGCCACGTTTTTCTCTTCCCAAGACTCTGCCCAGCATGCATGGAGGCTAGGAAGGCAAGATTTTCTTCTGGTAGCTTTCTCTTGATTATATAATGCATCACAAATCCATCTATTCCCATTGCTGTTTTGGCACTGAGATGGTAGGATTTTGGGATTGAGGTAGGAAATGATGTTTTGGCCAGATACTAATTAACATGTTCAAAACCTGGCATTGTTACAGGAGGTTTGGAATAAGGGTTAAGGTGAGCCTCAAATATAGAACTCCTAATGAAACCTTCCCAAAGATTACAACAAGGCTAGGTAATCATTCTTCAGGGACAAACCTGATATCTCATTGTGATATCTCAGACTAGACATCCACTTAATCCTTTTAATGGGGTTTAACATTTTAAACAGCAGAAGGTAAAGTTTCACATAATGTAAGGTGCACATCTTTGTGGTGTTGTCATAGTTTAACATGTAAAACATAGAAACATCACATGTACAGAGTGCTTTAATCCTTTCAAAGGAAAAAGTGACTGATTAAATGCTGGAGGGGAAGAAAGCCAGAAGAAACGATCTAGGAAAAGCTCATGGTGCACAGCTTGATGGCAACAAACCCAGTAGATATATTCATTTATCCTCTATGGAACAAGACAGTTTGTATTAGAAAGAGATGTATTCTCTCAAATAGATTATAACAATTTAGTATTTACATCCAGGTATCCTTTATAAAAACAGTATCATGTTAGTGACACAAAACTAATGTTCCTCTTTCACTGAGCCTGTGTTCATGCTGATGACTTGGGACCTTTTTTGAGAAGTAGCCTCTAACCTTAGGTAAGATTTATTTCCTAATATGTTGTCCACTTGCTGATGGTCCTAAAGATAAATTTGAATTTAAATACTGTTTGTCTTTGCTACATATTTTTCTCTTCTGTTTATTACCATGTAATCACATTTTTCTACATTTCGCAGTAGTCACATGAATACTGAATGCCTACTCTGCATTGCATTGCTCCTTTTGTATTCATTGAGTAGTGGATGTTATGTTTTAAATGCAAGTATTTTTATATGCGCTGCTATAAGCTCTTAGGTCCCTAGGATAGATTCCTTGTATTCATACAATTTCCACTGTAAGCCTAAATAAGGGGATATTTTTTCAGCAGTGTTATGGACTTTTTCTTGCTAAAAACTTCTTTATCCACACAAATTTTGCCAACTGCCTTTTGGAGTAAAAGCCAAAAGAAAGCAGCCTCAATGGGAACATGATCAGGCTCATATACACTGAATGGAGCAGGGCTCTCAGCCAGTGCATTTGTCCAAGGCACCACCATGTAACAAGAGCTGCAGGATGTTAGAAAACACCATCTTCTGCTCAAAGGTCTTTGTGGGGCTGTAAAGCCAGAGCATTGAGTGTAGGTGAACCACTTAATGAGAATGGGATGCATCTGCCACTAGTACAGCATATTTTTTCATTTTTATGATAGATTTAATTTGGAAAATTACATCAGGAGTACAGTGCCAATACCTATTTTCCTTTGCTGGGTTTGGTCAGCACAGAGTGTGACTGGCAGGGAGGGGATGGAAAGTTAAGGAAAGGAGTTCACTTATCAAATGGTATCTGTATCTTCCTTAATTTAAGAAGCAGGAAAGGTTCCTGGTATTCATGTGCATCCTGGCATTAAGCTGCAGTCAGTGACCACAGACACGCTTTCTCTGTGATTTGTCAATGACACTGAGTTAAATTCAGGTAAAGGGAGAGCAGAGTGAACAAAAAAATGGTACCTGTCACAATAGCATTTTCTTGCCTTACATAAACTAGAAGGGACGTCACTCCTGAGATCTAAAGTATACCAAGGTTCAGTACAAACAGTTCTTTCCTACTCACAGATTTTCACTTTATATTTTTTTGCCCTCATGCCAAGGGAAGTTTTTTCATTCCACTTAATGGAGAAGTGATGAAAATGGAGCATTATTTTGAAAAGCACTACGTGCTGCACATGTTATTCTCCTTCAGGTTGCAGGTTACAGCATCACATGTCACTGGGTGGTGAGAATAGTGTCTAAAATTACTTGGAATGATACCCATATTAATTATTGTCTCCATTGTGAGTTTCATAACATCGACAGGCAGATGAATTTCTCAGGTTGTTCCTTTTGTCTCAGATGTAATTATAGGCAACACCAAGTATTCTCAGACTTTGTAAATGCTTTATAGGGAAGCTGCCCATCACTGCTGACGTAGGTTGGATACCTACCACTAACTGACCAGTTAAAGATGCATCTGTAGCATCATCTCAGACAAATCCTCTATGATTGTCCTTCCCAGCTTTTAAAGGGATACACCCAGTTTAATAATTAAATTTCCATATTTTTTCTTTTTTACATCTAGTATACCTGGAAGTAATCATAGAATCATAGGTTGGTAAACACTTCTGAGATCTTTGAGTCCAACCATTAACCCAGCACTGCCAATTCCACCCCTAAACTACAGTCCCTAAGCACCACATCTACACATCTTCAAAAGTCTTCAAACTTGTAAGACATGAGACTCTCAGTTTTCACTGTATTCAGAAGTGAACAAGAGTTGAGGGAACCAATCTATTCCTTTATCTTGCCTTTCTGAAGAGTGCAGATGAGCATTGAAGTAACATCCCACTCTGCGTCTCTCTGGTGCTTCACATAGATTAACTAAGGCCAGAAGTGTTTATGAGGGCAGAAAACAAGTATTTTCCTTCTGTTCTCTAAAATGAGGATTTAATTTTACTGTAGGAAAGGTGTTCTAGCAAAAAGGTCACTGAACTGGATCCTATGAGAGTTCAGTTCACATCCCATCTTAAAGACAGATGTATCACCTAAAGCAAGTCATTTGAAGTTTGAGCCAGGATAGGGTCCTGCACATGGGTCAGGGCACTCCCAAGCACAAATATAGGCAGGGGGATGAAAGGATTGAGAGTAGCCCTGAGAACGACTTGGGGGCATTGGTTGTCAAGAAGCTCAACATGACCCAACACTGTGCACCCACACACCAGAAAGGCAACTGTGTCTGGGCTGCATCAGCTGGGCCAGCAGGCTGAGGGAGGGGATTCTGCCCCTCCCCTAAAGCCTCATGAGATCCCACCTGGAGTAAAACATTAATCTCAGGCTCCCAGCATAAGAAGGATGTACAACTGCTGGAGCAAGTCCAGAGGAGGGTCATCAAGGTGATCAGAGGGCTGGAGCACCTCTCCTACAAAGACAAGCTGAGCAAGTTGGGATTATACAGCCTGGAAAAGGGAATGCTCTGCGGAGAACTTACAGCACATTCCACTACCTAGAGGGGCCAAGCAAGAGAGTTGTGGAGGCACTTTTACAAGGGCATGCAGTGATAGGACAAGGGGGAAGGGCTTGAAACTGACAGAGGGTAGGTTTGCATTTGATACAAGGGAGAAAGTCTTTGTGTGAGGCAGTGAAACAGGTTGCCCAGAGAAGTTTTGGGTGCCCCATCCCTGGAAGTGTTGAGGGCCACATTGGATAGGGCTTTGAGACCTGGTTTAGTGGAAGATGGCCCTGCCCATTGGGGTTGGAACTAAGTGATGTTTAAGGTCCCTTCCAATGCAAACCATTCCGTGATTCAATGATAACTATTAAGAGCACTTCTGTGTGTCTGGAATTAATGATACTGAGGACTGTTAACATTAAAACAAACAGGAAACAATTTCAGGCTTTTTTTTCTAGGGCAGTGCAATAACAAGAGAAATAATTAGCAAGGAGGAAGTAGATCAGGAAAGTAATTAATGTTGTTCTGTGTATTACAATCACCTGATTTTCATACAATGTCATCTTGGGGAAAAGCCAATCATTACCAGAGGTTACATGATCTGCAAAGAAGGTAAGTTAATTTTTAAACGTTTTTTTATAAGAGTCACATGTTAAAGTCATACCACCAGGTGAGTGATGCTTGAATAGGCTGTGTTCCAAAATGCAAATTATATTAACACAGATTCAGCACTGAGCTGACACAGCGACATGGCTATTTGATCAGTGTTGGCTTATTTTAGGCAGCTCAAACCATGGCTGCAACAACTAATCAAAAACCAAAAAGTAGGTTTAGAATATGCACCTTATGGGATCTCTCAAAGTTTTTCTTAACTACTTCCTTTCCATCAACAAGCACCTAATATCTCTCAGAGTACATGCACTTAAAATTAATTCCCCAAATTTGAACAAGGTATTTTTGAGCAATGCTGTGGGGTCTTATGTACTACTTTAGCCAGTTTTATGTGTTACCTTAAATTGATGAAGAAGGTAAGAGCATAAGTTCCCTTCTGTAGCATATGATACAGAATGCTGCTCTGCAGAGGGACAGGGAACAAGGAGTATTTGGCAGACTGCAATGTCTTGGATCACCACAATCATATTGGACAGGCTGAATGCTGAAGGCTCCCAAGCATGATCCAAGAACAAAAGCTCAGAGTAGACCTTTTATTTGGTCAAATGTGGTGGAACCTATCTCTATTTATACTCTAAACATGGTTCAGGAGCAACATACCCCTCAGGACACTTCTCAAGCAGTAACATCAAGTACCCTCACCTCCTGATTCTTTGAGGCTTTTCTTCAGCTACACACTTAGAGAGTGTAATTCTCACTCTCAAACCGTTATATACAGCTGTTCTAAAAGGCAGACAGATCAACCACTACTGACAGAATTTTCCTTTCAAAAAGTGGGTTACACAGCTATTGTATAAACAATGAGTACAAAATCCATGTTATTTCTGCATCAGCTAGTGCTGGAGTGTATGCAAGAGACAAAGTGACAGCATCTCTCACTGGGTTGAGAACACAAGCTTTACTCTTATGGGGAAGACAAAGGGCTTGTCTTAGAAACTGTGCTGGTCAAAGCCCAAACCTTCTATAGAAATTTCTGTAGAAAAGCCTTCATTTTAGTATTTCTTGGTGGGGGATAGAAAAAAGGGGATTACTTGTAACAGAGGATATGAGAGCATCAATTCATCTTTTAAGTTGGCCTCCCTCCACTCCTGTGCCACTTGCAGGCAATCCAGCCTACTAATGGGATCTGAGAGCAGCTACTCAGTTGTTGCCCTCTCCAGAATTTGTTTCTCATCCTGCCTCTTTCTGGGACCAGACTTCTTCACACTTCCCAAATCCCAAAGTGCAACTCAGCACTTCACTTAGGGGTAGGTTTCTCGAGTAGAAACACAGCAAAACCCAGGATCAATCAGCGATCAAGGAGTGTCCAGTCAAGTCCACATAATTCAGCATCAAGAGCTGAACAACTGAGATCCTGTTTGGTTATTATTATTGCCTTCATGTTTTCTTTATTATTTCATACCAAGCATCAGGCACAGACTTAAGCGCTAATTATTATAAAGTTATATGCTGAGTTCAAGCATAAGCCCCATCACTTCCAAAGCTATACCTGAACATTTCTCATCTCTTTGTTGTCTAATAACCTTTCATGGCTGACACATGCCAGACCAGGTTCCACTTTGTGATTCGTCTAGGCTCAGGAACCTTCGTCAGTCATGTTCTCACATACCTCACTCATCTGCTGCAAGCAATTAATCACATAAAACCTGTGTTCCTTCTGGATATTGCAAATCACCATCATCATCTCATCTATCAGCCATATGGCCACTAGATTGCTGTTGACAAAGTTAATCCTTCTGCTTTTCAAGTCTGTACAGCTGACATTCATTTGAGCTGGTATTCACTGTACCGTGAGACTTCTAGCTTGCTGTCCCAGGTCTTATGATCATGGACAATTCATTAACTTAACCTGCACAGCAACATCATTAAACTCTACCATAGAAGAGTAATTTGTTCCTCACTATTCAAACTAGAATAATTTCCCATTTCTTAAAGAATTTCTAGGTTTTAGCAAAAATAATTTTGATGAATTGTTCATCTCAAAGTAATAAGCAGGATGGAGATGTAACCAAGAATGAACCAATGTTCATTCAAGACAGAATATGCAGAAAGTGGACATGAAAGTAAAGACTTGAAGGAGCAAATCTATAGGATCACTACTTCAAAATAAATTTAAACTTACAGTACGAACAGTCCCAACTTCCCTAGTTACCCATGGCAGGAGTGTCCCTGTCCATGGCAGGGGGGTTGGAACTAGATGACGTCTAAGGTCGCTTGCAACCCAGCCCATTCCATGAGTCTGATTCTACCCAAGCCACACATTCCTGCAAACTCCTTGTATCAGCACTAGAGTTTGTGTGGTCATGTTACAAGCCTGATGAAGGAAGGGGTCCCAGGAAGGATGAAGGAAGATTAACCTAGAAAAAATATCATGAACTTAAAGTGACATGAAACCACAGACTCTAAGTAGGATTTGCACTGAGTTTGTAATGAGGCTACTGACGTGTGGAACTGAGTAACCTCCAACACACCATGCTGGAATCCTGACAAGCCCACACGTTTCCACACAGCACGCAACTGCATTAGAGGTGATTTTATATTTCCACAGCTTATTCAAAACAATTAGGGCTCTGTAATGAGTCCTGGTAAGACACTTGTAAAAATACTGTTGGAACATTGGTTTCCTGAATTTCATGCAAATGGATGAAGAACAAAAAAGAAAAAGGAGTACTTTCTAATGAATTTAAAGAGTTTGTGCATTAAAAAGAAGATCAACGCGAAGCTTGTCTCCTTTATGCTTCTCCTAGATGAACAGGCAGCTGTGTACATCTTAAGCTGATTGCATTCTCAAAGTGATCCTGTATGTTAAGACAGAATTGCACACAGCCTGTTACAAATCTAGAAAGAGCTTATACACTTTATGGACCTTATCAATAGAGAAATTAATCCACAGCACCTAGATCTCCTTCTTTGAAAGGATGCAGTAGTCAACACTAGAATGAAAATAATTTTATTTCAATGTACATGAACAGAAATAAAATATAATTTTTTAAACTTAAAGAGATATATTGCTGGGCTGGTCCAATCACAAGTTTTCTCTACTACAAGGCAGCAAGACTGACAAGACCCACTCCACTGCTTTTTGGACCAACTGTATTCAAAGTACCACCTCAAAAGGGTCCTTCTGAGCACAAACTTTTTTTTTTTCTGAGCACTACTTTTTTTTGAAAATGAAAAGAAAACTCATCAACTGTTCATCTAGCCAGGAATTTTGCATTGTGTCCGAGGAAGATCTCTCTTGAAAATTCTGTCCATTACTGAAGAACAGTAAACAGTATGCGGCACTACAACTAAACTTAACGATCAAGGTTTCTCCCAAATACTTTTCACTATTCTACTCTCTTGTACAAAGCATCTGCTATAAAATCCACACATTCACAACCACAGAATGAAACAAATCCGTGAACAAGGCTGTTTTCAATATGCTTGTTGCTACGTGCTATTACCTGCTGTATCAGCTCCAATATGCAGCATTTGTAGATGGTAAAATGGCATTTCTCTTGGCCACCTATTTCAGAATTCACATAAGTTATGACTTTTTACAACTTATGGTGCAATGCAGTTAATTTATTCAATGGCATGATATGGCACCATAAGATAAGCAATTATTTGTTAAAATGCACAGTTTCTTTACTAATAATTTTGTGGTGCTTTTGCTAATGTAAGTAGTAATAAATTTAAAAAGACAACTGAAAGAGGAACCAATAGAGAACAATCATTTTTTTGGAAGTGTCTGTTACCTCCTTTAATAAAGAAAAACAGAAAAAAACCCCTTGTCAGATTCAATGAAAACAATAGGAAGTAGTTCCTCAAACAGCACAGCTGAGCTGTGGCCTCCTTGCCACATGATGTGGATGCCTGGATACTATGAGGATTTAAAGAGATTTTTCTTCCATTATTTTAAGCAGCAAATGCTCTCAGATACGGTGTTCCCCAAGCCACAGACGATGCTTAAAGTAGATTGTGGTGAAACATTGCTATCTGTTCACCCTGTTTTCATTCTTCCTTGTGCATCTCCTTTTAGCCACTGAGACTGGACCCTGGGCCACAGGGACCTTTGGTCTGACTTCATACAGCCGTTTCTAAGTTACTTCAAAATATTTCATAAATTTATACTTAAGACAAAGGGCTTAAGTTCATAATTTGCCATGTCGTTTAGTTAGAAGGACTAAGATTTTCAAATTAAAAATGACTTCCAGAAAAGGAAAAAAGAATACTTAAGCTTTTTTCTGTTGTGACTCAGTTGTATAAAACTGTATAGAAAAATGAGAATTATGTGCAATGAAAAGCAGTAAGCTTTATAAAAAGCATTCTTAGAAATGTACCACACATAAACAAAAGATGATTTACAAATATATTTAGTGGCTCTTCTAGTCATCATCAGAATCTGAATCATATATCTTTCCTCTGATGGTCTTCTTATCCAGCTTCGTAAAGCTTGTTCCGTATTTCTTTTGACTTTGAAAAGGTGGCTCCATCAAGTTTCCACTACAGGAAAAGGGTAAGACAAGTTGATTAAAGCCATATTCATACAGACAGTAGGCATCATCTCTAATAATCTGTTTCTCCAGAAAAACACAGTCTAAGAGAACACAATGCCTACTTCCTACAGCCACCCTAAGCAGCACCGTGGTGTTGCTACCATAGCACATCCTAGTCAAAATGGCCTGGAAAAACTGCAGTTAAGACAGGAGTGTGAAAGCAAACAGCACCTGTGAGTGGAGCTATAGAGAAAAACTGTCTGAAAATGCTTTTCCTGCAAACTGATCATGCTAAAGACAACCATCTGTCAGATTAAACTGTAACCAGGGAATTACAGAGAGACTTTTCAAAACAGGTGAGGAGCCACCAGTACGAAAGAAGCTAAAATGTTGTTAATGGGGACTTCGGAGTCAAAACTGGTGTTTGGCAGAAGTCATCTTGTGCTATCTCTGCTTAGGCCAGACACAGCAGCTTCCCCACAGGACTGCACATCTTCTACAGGACTATGAGGGAACTCACACCTCAGAGTGCCCCC
Organism: Picathartes gymnocephalus; assembly: GCA_013390045.1. Lineage (NCBI taxonomy): Eukaryota > Metazoa > Chordata > Aves > Passeriformes > Picathartidae > Picathartes > Picathartes gymnocephalus. Next base: position 115,229 of record WEKY01016271.1, read on the forward strand.
ATGGTCCTGCAGGGGCTCTCTCACCAGCATGTGCATCCATGGGAACAGATCTGTGTTTCCTGTTGGGAACAGCAGGTTTTCCCATAAAGCTGGAGCATCTGCTTCTCTTCCAGCAGGGTTGCACAAGGAAGGGAATCCCCTCCAGCTGCTGGGAAAAGGGTGTGCCCTGCTTTTGCTCACATGACCTGTGAGGGATTTGCATCCAAGTGCCAGTGAGCGAGCGAGCAATTACAACAATTACAACCTTCAGGAAAGAGCTATAAAGGGGTGTTTGGAGATTTGTAGTTCCTTACAAAATATTAATACTATTTTGCTGATATTAATCCTAAATATACAGTTCAGTGACTGCTATTTAATTACATACGTCAATACACCACTTGAATCCTGATTTTGGGCAAATAATCTGACCTGAACAGTTTTTCCCCTAAATAAAGTATATCCTTTTACCAGCTGCTATCCCACAGGTTGAACGAAAACAATTTCTAAGCTCTGAGAAGGCCTATGCCCTTTCCAGGAACTCCAGAGAGTTGGATGGTACTTTCAGAGCAATGTGGAAATGTGGCTCGCATTGCAAAGCCAGGGTCTGCCAAAATAAATGAAGAATAAAATTGCCCCACTCCATGAGGAGCTAAGAACAAATACACAGTACTAGTAGAATCAAGTAGAAGTAAAATTATGCCATAAGCCAACGCATCAAGGTTTAGCAAATTCAGTGGTGCTTGATACAAATCCAGTGAAGGATTTTTCCTATAAAAGGCTGTTGCTGTCTAGAATATGCATCCAAGCTCTGCATATTTGCTTGTTACTGAACTGGGAAATACCAGTAGTTTTAAAATTATAAATTTCACTCATTTCACCCAAAGTTCAACAGTTACTAAGCCAAATTGAGTAGCAGTTTCTCTGGCTTTAAGATACAATATTTCTTGCCAAAATTTTTCCTAATTAGACATTTAAATAAATTCAGGTAATGAAATTTAAAATTAGAAAAGCACTAAAGACATAACAACAACAACAAAAACGAGCAAAATTAACCTAAAAAGATAGATGACATTTGAGCCACACTGGAAAAGAAAGCAGAATTTTGGGAAATTTATTTACAGTTCTTCAAATTATTTTCCATTTTCAGTATTTTTGTTGAAGAAAAAGGTATATTAATGTATGAAACATTGACTAAGATGCAGTTTAAGGATGACTTGCTGAGTTTCCTCTGGAGTAGATTAAAAACACTCAGACTTCACTGCATTGCAACTGTGACATGAAGCATCTATAGCTGCTATAGGATTACATGAGATGCACGACTGTGAAGCCATACCAGAGCATCACTGCTACTCCATACACCTCATGACAAGAACTGGGTTTATTTTTATTACTCTACAAAAAGGACAACTCAACACTCATTACAATGTCTCAATACTCTGCCAAAGAGATTCTCTTCTTTCCCATGATGAAGCACACAGATTAAGTAACTAGATTAAACTCTTACATCTTTTTTAGCGTACAACACATTGTAGTTACAACCTTTCAGATGCTCCTGTCTGCAAACTCACTCTCTTTGCACTTTATCTGAAAATAAAAGAATCACGAAACACTTAATTACCTGTAATTAATTACATCTGCACAGCCTAATCTCCATTCTAAGGTTTCTGTAGTGAAGTCGTCAGTGTTACCGAGGTCAGTAAAGCCCACGATGTAATCTTGTGTTTTTCCATCTTTTATTAGTGCTAGAGTGGGAATTACTTTGATGCGCAGTCTCTCGCACAAGAAAGGAGATTTTTCAGCATTTAATTTCAAGAATTTTGTCTCAATGTGCTTTTTTGCCAACACAGTCAAATGTTTGTCCATTATCTGGCACCTGTGGAAAAATGAACCCAAAATATATAAAGTATTAGAATGAATAAGCTGAATAGGCATTCGAGAGAAAGTTTAAAAGGAGCAGTAAAGAGCTAGTTCTATCATGTTAATACTTAGACATGACCTTTGTAATTGAGAATTCAGTTTCAAGAGAAACTATGTTTCAGAGGTAGCTGGATTTAATGACTAATAGAGGAACAGCCTGGAGCACCTTTACTGTACAATTATACCATCCCTTTCTCTAATTTCTTCCTAATTACTCTCCTTACACCTGGAAGCCTTGCTTTCATTTCTTGAGGCCTGCACTTACTGATGACATTTCTCTCTGGCTTCTATTGTTCCAGCTCTAGCTTCACTGCCTGTCAACTGGAAAAAATTCTCTATAGAAGACTTCTTCAGAGAAGTACTCTCAACGTGTTACAGTGTTTCAGATTTTTGCAGTACTATGTTCACAGCTGAGATGCAGCAACTCAGTGTAAATGAAAAAAAGTGATTTGCACAGACTGCTTTGCACAGTAGCACAGTAGCTTTGCTTTTCTGTTGCCAGGGAACAGGAGTGAGCATACAACTATTGTTTCTCAACTATGGGACAGTGACATGAACTGCTCAAAATACTTGTCAGATGACAGAGATCTGTGGACTTATCACCTGCAATCTCAGCTTTCTGGATTGTCTTCTCTAAGTGGTTTGGCTTAGCTACATAAACTCTGTGATGTGACTGTCCTTAAACTCAAGAGAAGAGCTGAACAGATCAAAACAGCTGGACTGGCAAAGATGAAAGCAACTTGATATGGTGGTTGGTAAACCCAACACAGGAGCTTCAAGCTGTTTGTCAGCATGACACATTTTACAAAGTGCTTTCTTGAAAGTTCCTTCTCCTCTCTGAGCCTATAGACTTTGCTGATTCAAGAAACAAGAACCCAAACCTGTCCTAAACTTATCTGCAGTGACACCCTTTCACCTTCTTGAGTAAAAGCTAGCCAACCAGAACTGCTTTAAACACTTAGGAAATGTAGGACACAGATACCTTGCTGCAAAATCCAGCCTTGACCTCTTTCAGTTTCTCATACAGAATATAAACTGAAACAGCCTTCATAAGCTAGGGAGAACATAACACCTTTGGGGGAAAAACTGCCAATGAACCAAACAACTGGCACAACTGGCTCCTTCTTCAATAAACTACTCTGTAACTGCATTTTAACAGAACACATTGAGACAGACTCAGTGGGGAACAGCCTACAATCCAGAACTTCTGAAATTCTTCCAAGGAAGTGGGACATCTTAGTTTGGGTTCCTATTCTGACTCAGCACATATTCTCAGATCTAGATGTCTCACACTCTAAAAAAAGGGACAGAATCACAAAGGCGCAGGCACAAAGGAAAAGCAGCTGCAACTGATCCTTTCAAAGTAAAAGGTTAAATTCTCAAGATGCCTAGACAAGATTTTGGTTATATTTTTATTTCTGTTTGCCAGGACTACCTGGCATATCTCTATCTGGAATAACCAAAACCATCTTTTTGAAATGCTGCTCTTGCATGGTCTACATTTACAGACCCGGCTGCCTAAATCAATAATGAAAGAGCAGTCTCTCAAATATTGTCAAAGAGGTTATACATTCTAATCAACTATGTAGCCGAGTATTAATTGTTGTCAAATCATTTTCAGATTAACTGTAGTGGAAAAAATACATTTAAAAAAATCAACTGTCTTGAAAAGTGACTAAGATTTATAATGAAGCAATGCCAATACTCCTAAAAATGCCTTGTTCATATTGTGGGATTTGAAAGAACAAAAGAATACATCTGTTTTTGTAGGCATCTTTAAACAAAAGGTTACTTTAGCACAGCTTATTTACTATACCTGAACGTTGTATCTCTATAGAAATGGCAAACCACATTTTTACTTTCTTTGACTTCTTGGAAAAAGTCTCTCTCGCTTGGGATTTCTCTATATTCTCCATGTCCTTTTGAAAGCCACTCCTTTTGGAAAACATAAAAGCAAATAATTAGTATGGAGGTTGTTAGTCCATCCATTGTGCAAACTCTACAGCTTTTAGAAACGGAAGGGAGGGCCTGCAGTGAAAACCCATTTCATGCAGTAATGGAGAAAACAAATTACTTCCTCCCCTTTAGTTTTATTTTGAAAATACACACATAAGGCCATCTTGCTTATTTGGAAATACAAATCTTGTACAGAGCTACATAAATTTCTGCAATGCAGCCTCTCAGCAGGACAAGACTAGTTCAAAGAATACAAAAAAATCAACTCTAAGCATTTAAAAATTGCCAGTTTACAGATTGGGCTACTCTTTCTGAAATGTTTTTGTACACTCAAAGAACTCGTCTTAAACGTAGTCAAGTCATTACATGGATTAAATAAATTCGTTTTAATATTTTACTCTCTGAAAAAAGTCAGTGAGAAAAAAGCCTACTAATTCATCTGCAATAGATGATGTTTACCTATCAAATATACACTGAAGGGATCTTAACATGAACCAGGCTCACAGAAAACCATTCAGAAAACACATGTGCGCCATTAGTCATAACACTGATGGAGAAACAGAATGTCACAAGCTAAAATGTAGAGGTAACTTCAAAAACGGTCTAATTAAGTGTGCAAATACAGTTTCCAAAGAGCTGATCTTCCACATTTTCAACAAACACACTTAGGGAAAAAACCCACAGCCTCTACATTACTTAAAGTTAATTGCAGTGTATTAAAACAACTACAGACTAAATGATTAGAAGTAATGCAGTATGACAAAATTTGACAAAAACCTTCATTTTTCAATGGGGGAAAAAATTTAGATAAATCACTGTTCTTAATCTTGCAGTTTTGTCTTAGGAAGGTGAAGGAAAAGAAAAGCTTTCCAAGCAAACCAAAGATATCCTGTAAGCTAAATTAGGATAGAAAAAAGAATCTCCTGAATATTGTATACATTAAAAATTCATGGAAGTATGAGCAAATGAAGGAGTCATCATGATGCAAATCAAGAACTCACTTATCCCTCAGTAGTGATTATGCATTAATTCCCCTCTCCACAGATTTATTCCGGAACAATGTGACAGCACACTCCTTTTACTGAGCAGTATCCTACTTCACATTTGCATTTGAAAGTGTGTGAGAACAGTGACTTAGGACCAAACAACATGAAAAAGTTTTTGCATGAAATCTATTACATGTTCGCATCCAAGGACAACCAAGTATTATGACTTCTGAAAAAGGAGAACACTAGAATCAAACATAAACTGAACTTCTGAAGACAAGCAAATAGTGTGCCACCTTCTCTGCTTCCCTGTTTACAGAATCAAAGCTGCTGGCACTGCCTGTCCTCCAGCATCCCAGCCATGCCATGCCATTTCACTGCATTCCCATTTCAAAGCCTGGCATCAGCTTTTAAGGATTCCATCACATGCCAGAGCATCTCCTTTCAGCCAAGTCACTTTTCCCCCAACACAATCAATTTCTTGTTTAGGTTAGCTCAGATGGAATAAGCTAAGAAACCTACAGCTTCCCTACTTATAAGTCATGTCTTGCACCATATGTTACCAAAATTATGGTGTAATTATTTAAACTATTGTTCAAAAAGAGCTCTGAGGGAGCATAAAGACCACCTCATTTGACATGAGGTATCAGGTCCCAAGGGAGAATTTCCTTCCTGAAAGAGGAAATGAGCAGTCATACAAAGACAACATTTCATTGGCTTAGAAGGAGCGTGACAAATGATTCCAGCGTAGGAACAAGGAAAAATCCTGTTTCACCCTTCCACAAAATACCTTAACAGGAGGGCACACATCACTTACACGCTGTAAGCTTCAGAAGAAAGACACTTCAGAAGGAGCCTAAAGCCTTATAATTAAGTTGCCTACAGGACTTATGCTTCCAGATAGCAATGTTCAGTGAACACGGACACACTCAAATCTCTGTATGAGACTTGTTATCCTACCCTTATTGTAACAATCACAGAGGTGCTTCTCTCCTCCTGGTAAAAAACACAAAGCCTACACACATGGACACACACTTGCTTTCCTGTATAATTTAAAACTAATAAGCACAGAAAGGAGAAAAAGAGGGGAAAAATACACAAAACCAACCAAACAACCCCAAAACACTAAGTTCGCATATGGAATTTCCCAAGAGTTACCAAAAAGTCTGTTACACTCTACATCAAGAGTCTGTACTACAGAAATTACTTGTTTCTGCTGCTGGCTCTTTTTTAGGGCCTCAAGTCTCCTCTGTTTAAGGCGCTCCAATTCATCTTCATCCATTTGGTCCAGCTTCTGTATTTCAGCATCCAGATGTTCTTCCACAACCTTGGTTGACTGAAGTATTTCATTCTCCAGAACTTTTTGAAGGATATCGACAGAGGTATCAGCAGCCATCTTTAGCTGGAAAGTGGTCTCTTCAGAGCTGTGGAAACAGTGATACAAGGAATTAGCATTTACACAAACACGTAATTGAAACTCTGATCTCTCTTTGCTTGCAGTTCACACCATAGAAAAGTGAAGTGCTCTGCTATGTGAAGACAGGACTACTTAGCAGACAGTTCTTTTCTTTACTGCAACCCACTTTGGAGAATACTTTCATGATGAACACAGATGGCAAAGATACAAGTCAAGTCCTATTACTTCAGCCTCAAAAGCAGCTACTGAAAGTGCACAGGAACCTAAAACTGCTTTTTAATACAAAGAAGAAAAATTCACCAGTTCCAAAAGGACGCTTATCCTTTAACGAATATTCTGAAACAAGAAGATTCTGTTGGAAAGTTCCAAGCTGCAGGGAGGAGATATAAGATGCCTCAGAACAAATCTAAGCAACACTCAGTATATAAGTTTGTGCCAGTAATTTAAATGCAATAACTTTAAACCCCTCAGGCACATTAACATATTTAAATCTGAATTAACACTCCTTTCCTCAGCTACAAGAATGACAAGGTGCTCAACAGCAAATGCTCTAGGCCAATACACTGCTTCAATTAGTTCCAGAAAATTGCTATTGCAAACAGCACCCTATGGCAGCCAGCAAGAGGATTTAAAAGCCAGTACCTAATTGCTGTGTGAAGAAACACAGCCAAAATAATTTTCTGTAAAGTTCCCCCTGCCCAAACACATCAAAAGACACAAAACACTAACCAGGGCGCACGATGAGCTGTGACAACACAATTGACTGTTCTCCCCAAAAAACTTAACACTACAGAAAATTATCAATGTAGCGACTGACAGTTTTGAAACAGTGACAGTGCAGTCACCCTACTCAGACTCTCAACCTGCTGACCACGGATCTGATGTGCTGAATTTGAGTTCCAGCGTACTCTTGGCTGAGTTTCAAAGCAGGTGAACTGCCAGCGTCACTGGCTCTGTGAACACCTTGCATACACAGGCAAGAGAAACGTTTCAAGTAACGACGGGAAAAGCACCAACATCACGGCAGCAGTCCAGGCGTACCGCAGCACCAGCAGTGCCCAGGCCGCTGCCACTCATGTCACTGCCACACTCGCTCTGACCCGCGGCACCTCACTCTGCCTCCCTCTGCCCGCAGCTGCTTACCAAAAAGTCTGTTTGTTCTCCCCCTTTCTTGCGCTTCCAGAGGGACTATGAACCTTCCCGGCGAAGATCAGAGGCCAGCAGGTCTCCTGGCGACGGAGAGACCCTGCTCAGCTGGGGCAAAGGAAGGTTCGCCCTCCAAGCAACAGGAAGGAAAACAGGACCAACCCTGGCAAGCCTCCACTGCAACCCGAGGTCCCCAGCGGTCTCCCGGCTCCCAAGTCGAGGAACCCCGCGTGCCAAATGGCTTTTCCTACGCAGCCGGGAGCTCAGCACCAGGGGCAGGGACGCGGCTCCGCCGCACGGCCGGGAAGGGGCGTCGGGGTCCCGGCCGAAGGGGGGGGGCACACGGCGGGGGCGCTGCGCAGGCGCCGCGCGCCTCCCTCCGCGGAGTCGCTACACACAACGCCACAGACAATCCACCCACCCGGCTCAGAACGGGCTTTCCAGGGGCGCCGCGCCGCCCGCCCTGCCCCGGGCTCGGTGCTGGTGGTACCGCCGCCCGCGGCCGCAACTGCGACCCCGACCCGGTCCCGGCGCCCGCCGCTCACCCTCCGCTTCCCCGCGCGCCGGCCGCGCCCCTCCGCGGCTATCGCGAGAGTCAGCGCAGGGCGGGCGGTGCGCGCGTGGAACTCCCTCCGGCGCGCTGATTGGCCGGGAAAGCGGGCGCGCGCCCCTGCAGGAGGGCGCGCGCGCACCCGCGGAGCTACCTCCGAGGCTTTGACTGACCCCGCTGGCGTGCACGCGTCTGTGCGTGCCTGTGTAGGCCGCACCTGCAGGCGGACGCCGCGGACTTGAAGCCCGTCCGCCCCGCGGGAGCAGCGCGGCTCGGCCGAGGTGGCCGCCCCACCTTCCGCGCCGCCGCAGCTCCGCCCCGAGGCGTCTCCGTCTCCGCGAACACCCACCGGCTCGGGCGCTTGCGGTTCCCCCTCCCGACGCCGCGGTGGAGGGGCGGGGCGGGGCACGCCCCCTGCTTCCAAGTCACTTTACCGCAGCGCAGGCGGCTCTGGCGGCTGCAGAGGGGGGGCTGGCAGCGCCAGCCCCTGTCGCCGCTTTTTGGGAGATTCCTGCTCGGGGTTGGGCGTGAGGCCGAGGCCGGCCCTGGCGGGATGTGGCTGTCGGGAGCCGTGGGGCCGGGCCCCGGAGCGCTGGCGTGAGGTAAGTCACGCTGCGGAAGCCGTGCCGCTCCGACGGGCTCGCCGAGAACCGGGCTGTGCTGCAGCAGCTGCGGCTCGCCGTCTCTTTGCTTCTTCCTGTAAGTGCGGTGGAGCATCCGCTGATATAAATAATGGGATATTAAAGCGTGTTTTTTTAAAAAAGCGAACAAATAACAGCAGCAACAACAACAACCAAAAAAACCCCAACACGTGTTCTGCTTGCTTCTTTCTTGGAGATGTGGCTCCCCGGTACCGAAGTGCGCTGTCGGAAAAGGCGCCGTGGGAAGATAAACTCGGCCTTATCTGCAGCCGGCTGGGAGCCTGGGTGGGAGAGACTGATAAGGAGTTACAGCTGTATAAAGGCAGAGGGAGGTAAGAAGTCAGGGTGCTAGGGAGCGAAGCAGTATGGAGGTGGTGATCCTGAGACTGAAAAGTGTGAAGAACAGTGAGCCTTGCCCTGTCGACCAAAGGAATTACGGTGGCAGGGTGATGACAACAACAGAACACGTGCAGCTCTCAAAGACTATTAAATAAACGTATAAAATGATGTCTGTGCTGCCTGTGAGCGTTGTTATTTCTGCTCCGTCTTGCTTTGCTCCTGACGAAGGTGGCCGCAAGAAGGTGAGGTTGCACCTGAGAGCCCCTCTGCCCCAACACATGGTGTTTGCTGCCTGGCTTCCACGCTGTTTCTCTGAACGTCGGCCCTCCTGCCCTGCAGCAGCAGGAACCGGGCTCTCCTGTGACAGGGCACAGCACCGTGTGTGCACCCAAGGCTCCTTGGAGCAGAGTGGGAGGGAAAGCTTTGTACTGTGAGAAAATCTGGCAAAGGGAGAGGAATTACCGTACTTTAAATGTTGCTGCCTGGTAGACCTAAATTCCCTGCCAGGGAACGTCTCCCATTCCTGGAGCTGCATTTGGTCACTGCCATAAATCCACTGCTGTCTCCTTGGACCCCCTGTTAGGAAGAAGGTCAGTCAATCTGCCTCAGGGTAGATGGTACAGTTCTGGCTACACTTTGCCTTCGATGCGGGGAGGTGCTGGGGATGATGGACCAGCAGAGCTCTGTGAAGGGCTGGGGGAGGTGTCCTGGGTATATACTGCACCAGTATTACTTCCTGGTCACTGTACTGCTGCCCTGCTCCCTAAAATCTTCCCCCATAGCTGTCCCGTTTACCGCTAGGTAAAACCTTTTCAAACGCGTTTATTTTGACTATCAGTCAAGTTGTATGGCCAAACGGGCCACAATCCTGCCAGGAAGTTCTGGGCCCCCTGGGGTGGCTGGAGGGAAACTACAGACTGGGGGCATCATTTAGACATTTTCCGGGGCTGCCTGAGGACCAGGAGGGAAACTACAAGATTCGGGCCGTCACTTAGACATTTTCCGGGGGCTGCAGAGGTGCAAACGGAGGCGAACAAAGGCGGTTTCACGAAGCCACTCGGTCGCTGGAGCACCCGAGAGCAGCCGGCGCCGAGCCCGTTCCCCTCCGGCCGGCAGGGGGCGCTAGCGCGCGGCAGCCTGCGGCGCGAGGGGGCGGGGCCGGGGGC
>WEKY01016271.1:125365-144612 GCA_013390045.1 Picathartes gymnocephalus
GGCGCGTGCGCGGCGCGCGGCGGTGCCATATGCGCGGGGCGGTGCGCGGGGTGGCGCGCGGTCAGCGCTGAGGGGTCGCGCGCGCCGGTGCTGCCGCCATGGGCAAGAAGCAGAAGAACCGGAGCGAGGAGAGGTGAGGGATACGGGGAAACCCCCTCCCGTTTCCCCGTCCCGCCGCAGGGACCCCCGCGGCGGCGTGCCACGGCCCACACGGCGCTGAGTCAGGCGCCGGGCCCGGCCGGGGCTCGCGGCCTCATTGCAGACGGGGCGCGCCAGGCCTGGCTCGGCCCGGCCGTGCGTGTGTCTGTCCGTGAAGGGGCAGGCGGCTCGATTTCCAGCTGAAAAACAGCTGCTTAGTGCAATTGAAGTGATTCAAATATGAGTTTCTTAATTATTTTTTATCTCTTACTGGGCGTTCGTTCTGTAGATCGTTCTGTGACACTGATACGTACATGTTTCGTATGCTTGTTTAATAAATGCAAATGGTGGATATTTTAAAGGTTGGAAGATAAGAGAGTCACCTCTGTCGTTATATTCATATCGTCGTGGATAATGCCCCATCTGTGAACTTTTTTGTGTGGAGGAGTTTCCTATAAAGGCAGCTGTATTAACCATATGGAATGCTGACTGAATGACATTGTGTATATATATGCACTAGCAGGAGAGAATGTATTTTTACTCGTCATTATAAAGTAATAATACAAAGAAACCATCAACATACAGAATTTTTTTTGTTTTTCATAGTGACAGGTAGTTAAATGAAAGCAACAGTCTTGAAACATGTATGAACTAGAAACTACGTTTTTTCTTTGAGCCGTTAAGTGTTTCTTCTCTGAAAGTTCTCCCCATGACAGCTGTTTCACAAAACACTATTTCATCTCTAACTTCTTAGTACTTAGGCATGTATTGATGCTTACTTAAGGCTGTTACTCTGTATGAACTTGGGGCATAAACTGTTTCAGTTTCACAGGTCCTTTCTGGGTAGTCAATATTTTCTCAGTGAGGTATTTTCTTCATTTTACTGTTTTTCCTGATGCCTTTTGCCATGCCATGTGTGTTGCTTTTTAGTGGCTGTTATCAGCTTGTTTCATGGCCTGTATTTCACAGAATATCTTGGGAGCAGCTCTTGCAAGGAGGTGAGTTGAGTATGACTTGAGAAAGAAGAGAGAAGGGTTGGATATTTGTGCTCTGAAGGAAAGAAGTGCTCATCTTTGCAGCAGTGTGGTAAATGCCATTTGCGTGGAAAAGCCTTTGGGTACTGAAACTGCTTCTTGGTTCTTTTTTGGGGTAGTGGCTGGTGTGCAGGGAACACTTTGAGAGTCTGTGTTCCTGCTGGGTACTTCTCTCTGTGTATGTCTGCTTATATTTCTCTGTTTAAATTACTGAACACAGGCCTCTCCAGGGTGCTACACACAAACTGTTGTGTCTAAAAATGGAAGCATACATTAAAGGAAAGGTCAAGAATTTCTCGTTAGAATAGTTGAAATCTTGAAAGCCTAGTGATTATTACATCAGATCTAAATGTTGCAAAAAAGAAACAAGAATAGTGCAGTTACAGTATTTGTGCTCCATGTTGCCAAGTCCTAAGTTCAATGGTTTCATCCTGGTGGTGGTGGTGAGCTGCTGCAGAGAGCTGTCAGCATTTGGTGTCCTTCACCAGGAGGAGCATGTGATTGCTCATGGTTGTTGTTTCATCTTCCTCACTTTAGGATCCACTTGAGATCATTTTTATATGTTTGCTAATGTGACTTTGCTCTTCACTGATTATTCCAGGAATAACCTCCATTGGCTAGCTCCACAGGACATCCAAATAAGTTAAAGGCACTGTGTATTACATATTATTTATTTTTTGTTTGTTACCCCTAAACCCAATTTTGTTCAGGTCTGCAATTCTTTTAGCCAGTGTCTCTCAAGTTGGGGGATGGGGTGTCCTGTGCCGAGTCTGCAGAAGCCATCTCTGTTTATCCCGTGCCTGTGCCCTGCTGTGTCCTGTCTCTTTCCTTCTCAAGGCCACTGCTCCCATAGCAGGCCTGTGTTTCTCTACGCTACATTATTGTTGTGGAGTTGTGAATATCTCATACTGTGCAGTGACTGTTTGTCACTGATTCTATATGAAACTATGGTTGCAACATGCCCAGGCAAACAAAAGTAGAACTGATTAGGCATAGGCACCTGGTTAATTAGAGAAATTGCTGTCACAGCTAAATCAATGAACAGTGGGAGGCAGGTCAGAAGTTCAGCCAAAGTAAGCCTTGACAGGTTTTAGTCCCGAGGTCTTGCAAATGTACCGAGCTTAGGAATTGCTCCTAGCAGTGACAGTGCTGTCATAGGGCTATGCAGTTGTATGGCAGTGAGAGGGATGATGTGGAAGAAGAATAAAAACAGATATATGTTTGACAAAAGAGGACAGGATGGTTCCACTGGGTGTGTTTCATAGCAGGGGGTTTGAGGGGTGGAAGTGAGAATGGACCTGGAAGGCCAGTGATGTTTTGGAACAGGTGTTACCTGCAGAGGTAGCTTTCATTTTCTGGTGGTCTTGGTTGTAGGTGACATCCTTGTGAATGTCAAGTTCCCCTGAGAGAGAGGATGCACTGCATGTTTGCATCTGTGGCTTGAATTTGGAGTTCCAAAATCTCCCATGAGTCTCCCCTCCATTTTCGGTAAAGTGAGAGGAATGTCATTGTGTAATCAAAGGTTTCCAGTTGGATTTGCTTGCTGCATCATCAGTTCTGCACCCTATAGTGCTGCACTGTTTATTTCCTCCTTTTCCTCTCTTCTTTCCCAACAGTTACGTTACAGGTACAATCCCTTATATCCTTTTTGGCTGCAGCTCCCAAAGAATGTGGCAGCTCACGAGCACAATTTGTAGTGCAGAGGAAGCATGTGGGAAGATGGAGGTAGTTATGTTTGTGCTGTGAATATTGGTTTGAGAATTGATGTGGTGACAGGAAGGAGACTTTCTACTTGACACACTGAGACAAATTATGCAAGGTACAAGTAATCTTTACTCTGCTTTTCTCACTTCACCCCTATAGCTTTGACTTCTGTAGTGGAGTTTCCTCTGCCCCTGTTTCCTCTGGGTACAGAAGTGATCATACCGATGGGTGCTGATGTATGTCTGGGAAGTGTGCTGGGAAATGAGGGTGAGGATGAATTCTGTCCCTATGTACTTATGCCCTGTTTCTATAACAAGACCCTGAGTGAGATGATAGCTGTGGTGAGCAGGAAAAGAATGAAAATGCAGGACTGTAGCCTGTTATGAATAGAGGTTGCTACCTGAACACTACAAATCTGTTCATACTATACAAGCACCTCTGTTATGCTCTTCTGGAACTCTGTTAGTGACTCTTGCTGCTTGATTGCTGTGCATCTGCCAATGAAGAACATATTTATCTAGAATGGTCAGATAAATGGTTACTGTGGTGTATTAGGTGCTTTGTAAAGGTGGAGAGTGTCTTGGGTCAAAATAGCTCCTGAGCCATAGGGAAATAGTTCTAATTGTTTCCTCTTTGGAATTTTTTTTGTTTGTGGTGATCACTCATTTTCAAATGATATTTCATAGCAAATATTTCAATAAAAAGATGAAGTATCTGAGTTTTCAAGATTTCCTGCTTGAATAGCAGGTGCTCTGATGTATAGTCTAGCTCCTTCTGGGAGTGTTTTATGCTTTGATTCTTTGATGGTTATAATGGCAGAAGGTATGTCAAGGTTCTATCCTACGGTCTTTGGAATTTAGTTAGGATTTTTTTTTTTTTTTAATGTGTGTGAAGAAAGGCTGTTATAAGCTACAGAACTCTGCTTTGAATCTGAGCCTCAAATTGCTGCTGTAGATTTCCTAGCGAGTGTGCTAGGTACTCTGGTACAGATTATTGCTTGCCTAGAATATGGATCTTTCCCTTTGATAGTGTTAGCTTTTCACGTGTTTTTCCTCTTCTCCCAGCTTTAAGTCATCTTCCTTTTCTCATAATAGTTTTCCTTAGCTTCCAGTAGGTAGTATTTAAGTGTGTTTATTCTTCTGCCCTTTAATAATGTGACCTGTTGCCCAGGCATTCCACTCTGATCACTGATGCTTACTGCTTTAAAAGTTACAGGTGCTGGCTGTGATTCTGCAGCCGAGAGTGAACACTGCTGCTAAAATAAGACTTACAGTGCTCTTACTGATGCTGTGTATTGCTTTCTGTTCTATAAATTAAATCCCTGGTATTGTCTACTAGTCAGTCTGTTTGATTCCTTTTCTATTAGTGTGTTAAGTAAAATCTTCTCAGTGTTTTGTAGGAAAGTTCTGTGAAGGCTAGAATGTAGTTTGGAAACATTCTGTACACCAGAGTGTCATCCTAAGTTATCTCCTTCTCAAAAATATTCCCACAAGCAAAACTTTCTTCAGCTCCATTAAGGAGAACAGTTGACAAACCCTTGAAATCCCTGTGTTGCCAATTTCATCTGGAAGGTGGAAGACTTTGTACTGAAAGTATACTTTTTGGATTTTATTTTAAAGGAAACTATCATTGTAAAAAGTGTGTAAGGATCTCGAAATATTTGTGGAAAGGGCAGCATAAACCAAAAAACACCGGACTACACTAAAGAGATTGCAAGAAGCAGCTTTTCTCTGGAAATCTTTATTCTTTTCATTATCTTAATGAAGGCATCTAAATCTCATGTGTAACTACTGCTTATGAAAAGTATGAAAATAGTACATTGCAAGCCATCAGGAATTGCGGAATCTGTTGTTTCAGTTCTCTGAAGACTTCTGAAAGCCTGAAATATGTTTCTTTAAATAAGATGAAGTATTGGTTTTAATTATAGTTAATGTAGGTGGGCATCATTAGCTCTTCAGGATTATATGCAGTGTAAAGTGTAGTTCTGAAGTTGTTTTAAATGGTGTTTTTGTGATTTATTTTAATTTTATACAGTGAGATGTGTAGGATTTGGAAGTTGTGAAACACTGAACTTCGTGGTAGTTTATCTTTGCACTTCTGTTAAACAACAACAACCAAAAAATACACCTAAAGAACATGTTCAAGGAAGACTGAATGCTAGTTTTTTGCTTAGTGTTTCATATTCCATGCTTTTAGTCATCATACTGTCTTGGGATGTAAATACATAAACTGAATGTTGAAGAGCTGCTTTATTCCAGAGAACTGTGTTGCCAGCTACTAGCCACCACAACAGATGCTTTTTATCTGGAGGTTTTGCTATATCTTTGTTTAAATGGGAATTTTAGGTTGTGGGGCTGTGCTGTGTGCTTTTTTTCCTTTGGTGATTGTTTTTTTTCCTTCTTTTTTGGTTGATTGTTCAGTGTGGGGTTTGTTTTTTTTTTAAATCTGGGTTATACAGAGGAGACTTCTTATTTTTCTAGAATCTGTTTGGGTTAAAGCTGTAGTTCTCTATCTTTTTTTCAGAAGGTTTTGCTTAGCTAATAGTTATGCCACTCTTTTTCCCCAGCCAAACTTGAAAGAGAAGGCATGACTCTTTAATATTAATAATGGAATAATTGTCTTGGGAGGCTGAACGAAAAGCAATTACCCTTTTAGTCAGATTTTACTTCCTTGCTCTCTCATGTAATTAGGTAGCTTCACTAGCTTCCTTCCTCTATGAAAAATCGCAAAGCTGTAGTTTTATATAAAACTCAGTTCAATTGAGCTGTTGGACATTTCAAACCCCTTGGTGTTATTCTTGCTGTCCCCAGCTGCCAGCTGTACCATTGCAGTGCATTCAAGTGCTTATGGGTGCACAGTACAAATCAGGTGTGTGTTTTGATCTGCTGCCCAAAAAGGGTTTTCTGCAAGGACTTGTGGCCACAGGATTGCCTGAGCTGATGAGAGAGGAAAGTGTGGCTGGGAATGGACAAGGAAGTCGATTCTTCCGTTCCCTACACCATAGCTTGAGGAAACGGCAAGAGGAAGGTGCCCTATTTCTGGGGCTGTGATTTTTATCTTTTATTCTTTTAGCACTCTCAGCAGCAGTGGTGGGTTGCATAGCTGGTGCTCATGTGGACACTCCTTTGTTTTCTGGGCTGAGAAAGGAGCACAGTTCATTCTTTCCTGAATTTCAAACTGTCTCAGTCGTATGTAAGTTAAATGTTTTCAGTGGAGGAATAAACAAAACCAAAGAAAGAAGCTTATGGTGTTGATGTACTTTGATAGGCCAAAATGAGAAAAAGGCTAGGGCTTTGTTTTCCTGTTTTGAATAGCCTTGCTGAGCCAGCAAATGCCTGCATTTTTCATTTCATAACCCACTTAAAGAACAAGTTGGTGCTGTGGGGTTTTGAACAATTAAGTGATTACTTCCAAAGTGGCTTGTGTTTTGACACAGTTTAAACCAGTTGCTCTAGAAGAACTTGAAGTGGCATTCTGTCTTTCAAACAATCTTAATAGTACAGGTGAAGACACCTACAAATATGTCATTCAGGATTGGTAACTTGCTGGTTTTGGATAATCTTGTGTTTAGAAATACATCTTATTACTGGGCTTACAGCTCACATACGTGGACGATGTATAAGGTGCTCTAGGGAAATAATGGTAAAGATCTGTTGGAAAGTATTAGTTTTACTTGGACTAAAACTACTGCAAAACCAAACACATGGAAACAGATGGTTCAGCTTCTCTTCAATCTTTCTGACGGTCAAGGACTTTTTCTTAAGCAAAAGAAAATGACTTAATGACAGTGATGTTCCTTTGAAGGTGGTTAGAAGAGCTGTTGTCGCATAACTGATGAAATATCTCCAAGGTTGCCTCAGCAAAAATGAGTCTTCTGATTATGCAGGAATGTGGGCAGTGAGTTTACAGCAGGGATGCAACTTTCTTGCTGTGTCAACTTGCTGACTCTTCTGCTCCTTGCACCTGAAAGTTTGGTTTCTTTGTTTCAGTCTGCTTTTAATTGTATAGTGTTTTCTTATGTTTCAACTTCACTTTACAAAGACAGCTTAAAACCAATCCTAAGTAAAAGATTTTTAGCATGATTTGAGTTAGCATGTTAACTGTAAGATGAAGGCAAGCATAAGTAATCATGTTTGTATTGCTCAGTGGAATGGATCAAAAAATGCTTGTAATCTTTTAGTCTTTGTGTAGTTTAGTTCTGGTTTCAGCAGGACAGTGTTTCCTGTCGACTTCGTTTGCAAAGCTGGAAGTTGGATTTCCAGTAGTTTAGGGCTTCTCTCATTTTAAGCTGAATTCTTCCATTTAATTTCTGCAGTTTCATTTCCCTAATTTCAATAGAGTCAAATTGATATAAATGAGGACAACTCAGCTCCTTTGTATAATCCTATTGCTCCACTCTTTCTGTTCATGAATGGATTAATAGTTTTTCTTTGCCCTTTATCCCACTGCTGCCTAGTCAGGATGCCATCTCTGTCATGCGTAGCTGCATGGTGCCTGTTTATAGTGAAGTTTTTCCTCTGTGTTTGGGGATATATATTGTAGGTACTGCAGTAAGTGTACTGGAAGTCCTAATTGTGTGTGGTCTTAAGGAAGCGTAGGAGGAAAGCATGCATGTTTGCTGGTGGTCTTGCTAATATAATGATCTTGTCTGTTATTAGAGAGTCTGCGAAATGCTCTTGGTCATTTGGCTTTCCTTCACTAGAACCAGCATGGAAAGCTGGAGGAGTTTGTTTGGCAAGGAAGGGCAATTATGTGTTTTAGCTACAGAAGTTGACCAAGCAAAGAAAAATGATAAAAGCTTATTAACTCTTTATTTCAATAGCTGTAGTACGTCTTCCTGAATTTGGCTTTTTTTTCCTGAGCAGTGCCGAAGAAGTCTTTCCAATTTCCATGCCTAGATTTGTCTGTTATAGAGATTATGTTGCAGGCAGTATCTGTCCTTGGTATGGCAACTTCACACTATGAAAATCCCTTAATGATGAATATATTAACTATGTCAGTACTTGATGTAAGTTTTTAACCTTCTGTGGAAGAAGGAAGTGATAATTAGTTAAAGTGTACTTGTAACTGTTCTGATGTACTTTATTAGGGGAGCATTGATATTTTTTGTCTTATTTGAGAATTTTAAGTTTAAATCTTGGTTTGGAGCGTGGCAGCTTCTATTCTGGTGAGTGGTGTGCTGAGGAACACCTGTAATATCGTAGACTGGAAGAAATGGTGGAACTTCAAAATTTAAAAATACATCTTGCTAATTGTGAACAGGTATTAGAAACTGTGAACTTCACTATGTGAGGGGTTTTTTTTTAAAGGAAAATGAGAAAGCATACCTGTAAAAGACTAAAGTAAACCCTAGAATGTGAAAACTAGGATTACCGTAAATTTCAGCATCTGTAAATCAGAATTTATGTTGGGGTCAACTCTGGTCTTCAGATGGCTTCCACAGGGAATTTCTAGGTTCTGGCTGTTGCAGGCCATTGCATCAGAAAAAGAACTTGATCAAAAACTGTGCTTGTTTCTCACGTTTAAAAAAAACGAACACCCCCTCAAATAAAATAAGCCCGACACCTTAAGGTGTTTTTAGTATTTTTTGGCAGATGTGATCTGTTAGCTGAGGGGTTGGTTTGTTTGTTTTTCAACTGTGTTTCTAGTCTTAAATACTGTTTCCTTGCTGTAATAGCAAGAGAAACACAGCAGAGTTGTGTTTTTTTTTTCTTCCTACAGACTGTGCATCTGTCAGTCACAAGATTTTTTTCACTTTTCTGACTCAATAGCTTGCAACTGTGTGGGATCTTAAAAATAGCAGAGCTACTGGATGTCTTTGTACATCACTGAGCAGCAGTAGGTGACAGCTCTTTTATTTCCTAGGTGTTTTAATCTTCACACTGGAAGAAATTTCATACTTTCTCTTACAGGCAGGATTTGGAATTGTAGCTTTATTGTTGTTGAGCATTTTTGTTTAGATGTAACATGAGCAACTTAGGTTATGTTTTGGGTATCACTTGGTTACTGGCCTAATTTGATGCTTTGTTTGTATGAGAGATGTTACAGAATTTTCTCTGTTGCCCACATCTGTCTTAAAAATCTCCAAACACTTACTTGGAATGGTCTGGGTATATTTGGTCCTGGTTTGATACAGAATGTTGTGTCAGCACAGCATTTAACTTGTGACCCAGTGAATATTCAAGAATCTATCCTCAAGTGACTTCTCCCATATAATAAATCAGTCTATGCAGACAACTTGTACTGAAACCCTTTTGGGAAACAGTTAAGTTCTTAATGTAATTTCTAGGGCATTAAGGTAAATATTTTTTCAGTATAAAGTATGTAAATGTTTCTATGTGGTATTTTAAAGATTTACATTACTGTAATGCTGCTTAAATGGCAGAAGGCAGTGAAATTGTGTAGGGGAAATGTCAAGGACTTTCTCTTTCTCATTAGTGATGGAATTCTAAAGAAAAAATTATTTTGTTTGATATCTGCAATGTAGTGATCTCTGTGTACATCTTACTGATTACTGCACTCTCTTTTAATTAATATGATTGTCTGATGTCCACTGCAGAGTTTTGCCCTATCTTAGGCACAGACTTCCCTGGAAAAATGTCTGCAGCCATTTTTTTGAAAACTGCTTGTTTAGATTTGAGTGAAGTACACACACCTAATTCCTGCTGTAATTTAATGCACTGAAATGCTGCTTTAGCAATATCAAAACTCTGCATATCTGGCAGCAAATATAGAGGCTGGAATCAAAGTATGTAATAACAGAGGTGGCTTAGGCTTCATCTGTGGAACAAAGAGAAAGGAAAATCAGGGAAGTAACTCCTTCTCAGCAGTGCAGTAGCACTTTGTTTTCATTTTAACACTTTCCAGATCTCCTTGAGCCTCTTGTGTTGGGGAAATGTGGGATTTTTTTTTAGTGCAAAGCATTATGAGCTTGAATGGTCTAAGGTAGTGAGGCTGTGAAATCTGTTTATAAAGTCTTCATGAAAAAGCAATTTGAGGTCAAAATTGAAAACTGCATGAGCCTTCTGATCCTTTCAGGTTCCTGTATCCGGCCCTCTTAGGGTTGGATGCTAGTAAAGGCTGCATGGAGACCTTTTGGAGATCTTGGAGGAGGAGGTTCCTGAAAAGTTGTTTGGGTTTCTGAAATGTGTGTTGGAGGACTGCTTAAAAACCTTTACAAGAAAAAGTTCCATGGTGGATCTAACAATGCCCATAGGAAAGAAGCTTTCCTGTTATGTATCTAAGTGTAGTGGGTTCCTTATAAGAAAGAATAAGAATCTCTCAGGCTTAGGGGTAGTGAGCACCTCCTTAATTTTCTTTTCAACTTTCTTACGAAATCCTAGTGGAATATTATTAGAGTTTTTAAAGGTAAAGAAATTCAAGGTCAGTAGGGGAATAAACTTGTAGTAATGGAAGCCAGTGTTTGAATTCCTTAGCTTTCCAATGATATTCTTGCTTGTCAGTACTTATGAATTACAGCTGTATATGTAATTGCATGCAGCCTTAATTCTTACTTCATTGAGGCTCAAATATTTGAAGCTTGCTCTGTCGCTTCTCAGTAAATGGAAGTGTAGTGGAAAGTATAGAGTTTTTTTAGTTGGTTTGTTTGTTTGTGGTGTTTTGTTTTTTTAAATTTTTTTTTTTTGTCAGAAACCATTAACCATTTTTTCAGAAACTAAACTGTCAAGCCATGTTTGGAAAGGCTTTTGTATTAATACTGCTATTGTGATAGCTGGAAAGTCTTTATTATTATTTTTCCTAAACTGTTCTTGCTGGTGGGTGTTAAAACTTAATGTCTGTCAAATAGTTTTTTCAGTGTTTGAGATTTTTTTCCCTAAAGTTTTCTTCTTCAAAGTTCAGTTGAAGTGAGTTGATTTTACAGCAAATAAACCCTTACCCCCTTAAAGCCTGTACCCTGGAAAACATGAGGTACCACAGACATCTTCTTTGCTTGCAGCAAAAACCCCATGTGTTTTATGTTTGGACATAATTTTCTAATAAACTGTATTGTGAAAAATCAGCCTTGATAATATCCATGTAAAATATGAGCTGTTTAAAGGCCTGGTGCTTTAGTATCTGAACAACCACATTGTTAAGATCCTGTATCAACGGAGCAGTACAGCCTTGGACGAAGTAGTAGTAGAGCATGTATTTTGGTGTTTTCAAACTATTTCAAGCTTGGATATGTCTCCTCCATTAACTCCTAGAGGAAGAGGAGGTAAGCAAGTGTGCTTAATAAACTTGATATTTGGCAATATATACAAAAACAAGTTTGAGGGCCTATGTGTAGTCCTGGATATAATATAGTTAGCCTGACATTAGGGCTTTAATTCTAGGTATAGAAGTGAGTGGCATTTTTATTTGAGCTGTTACCCCTGGTTATGCAGCCAGTTAAACTGCTTATAAAAACTGCTCCTTTCCTTACAATTGTACTGTGAGTGTGATTAGGTGGTAAAATGTCTGGACAAAAACTTCTTTTGGCTTTCTTTAGGCCTCAGAGGTAATACTAAGGCAAGTGGTACAAGTGATTGCTTGCCAACTACACTGGTATTTTTTATGCTCTGCTTTAAAGTCTGGCTTGGGGCTGAACTCTTCATCTGTGTGACTTCTTTTCTTGAAAGATAATAAAATTTTCAGTCTGATCGCAAAGCATAGGCAACTGCTATCGTGAGTTGGAAGCTGTAAAGGACTTCCACTTAATTGCTAAATAAAAATACAGTAGTTTTTTTGTTTGCTAAAGGGTGTTTGAAGGAGCAGATAAATATCTCTTAGAAGCATACCCAGGTTGTGAGTTGCAAAGTTTCTTCTGTTTCTGCTTCATTTTTACACTTTGTGGCGGCTGCTTTTCTGTCAATGACACCTGTGATCCGAAGGGCCAAACAACTTATCTTTTGGAGGAATAAAGTCAAACAGTCTAGTTACATTCTTCCAAGAAGTTACATCGAATTGCACAGCTAGACTTTTAAAGTCTGTGTTGCAAGAACTGAATGTGGTTTTTTTGTGCCACCTCCCTTCAAGCAGACCACGTGTGAAGGTTTTGCTTTCCCTTCCTGCTGAGTGGAATAAGGTAACAGTGCATAATCGTTTGTTAAACGTGGGGTATTTTTTCCTGCATTGCATATGTTTTGTGATTGTGCATTTTGAAACTTTTGTTTTATTCAGATGGCTTCTACTTATGTAAACTTAATGTTTGAACTAGTGATAACCCTGCTTTCCTTCTTCATTTTAGTGGAAAAGATGATATTGATATTGATGCCCTTGCTGCTGAGATAGAAGGTGCAGGAGCTGCAAAGGATCAAGAGCCTCAGAAATCGAAAGGCAAGAAGAAGAAAGAGAAGAAGAAACAAGATTTTGAGTAAGTTTGGCTTTTTTGCCACCTGCCTGATCTTATTCCATTATCCAAAAACTATGTTACTTAAGTGCCCTAACTTCTTTCTTTTTTTAGTGAAGATGATATCCTGAAGGAGCTGGAGGAACTGTCAATAGAGGCACAAGGAGGGAAAGTTGACAGGGAACTACCTTCTACAGGAAAGGTGAACACTGAGAGGGAGGTGGGCTTTTTAATAGGAAATAGTTAAAACATGAGACACTTCTGTCCCAGAGAACTTCTAGTATTCTAGTGTAGTTGGAGATCCTATGTGAAATGTGCAGCTAGCATGTTCTTTTAATTATATTTCATCATATTTTCATAGTAAAGTCAATCACAAAAAAAGCCATGTCTTCATGCTGATAATTATTCAAAGCCAGTCAGAATAAATCTTAATTGTGGGCTGAAGTATGGTACACTCAGGAGAAATAGTTATTGCTTTCAAACTTTGTCTTCATTAAGAGAGGTAGTTCTTGATGTATCTCAATGCTACTTCTTAGCTCATGATGGCAAGTCATTTTTTATGGCTAATTATTGAATTATTTATTTACCAGGTTGAAAATGACAATGAAGAAAGCTTACCAAAACAAGATAAAAAAAGGAAAGGAAAGAGTAAAAAAGCCAGTCTGGAAAATGACTATGACAGCGAGGAAGTGGAAGATAAAGATAAAAAATCTAAAAAAACTCAGAAAGCAAAACAAGATGTGTTTTCTGGCAGTGATGATGATGATCATGAGACAGAGCTTAAGAAAAACAAAGGGAAAACTCAGAAGTCAAATAAAAAACAAAATTTGTCAGAGGAAGATGAAACTAACATTAAGAAAAGCAAAGAGCGTGGGGGAGGAGTGTCTACAGGTGAGAGTGGTGATGAATCAGATGAGGTCTCTCAGTCTAGAAAAGGACAAAAGAAAAACCAAAAGCCAAAGTCTGCTCCTGCTGCTGAAAGTGGGGATGATGAAGAACCCTCATTCAAAGTAAAAACAGTGGCTCAGAAGAAGGCAGAAAAAAAAGAACGTGAAAGAAAAAAACGTGAAGAAGAAAAAGCCAAATTGAGGAAGCAGAAAGAGAAGGAAGAATTAGAAAGTGGTAAAGAACCAGCAAAGCCAAAGGAATCTCTAAAAAAGGCTGAAGAGAAGGCTTCTCCTGAAATTACAGCAATCCCTGGCCCTGGGGAAAAAGGAGAGACTGCTGCAGGAACAGAAGGTTTGTAACATGGTTACTAAAACTGTAATTTAAATACTGTACTTTCTATAAGGCCAGAAAAGTGCCAGGAAGTGAGGATAGTTTGTTGGTTTACTTTGAATTGTGAATACTAGATATTTGGTAGCCTTGTCTGCCTCTCTGTGTTGCCTCACAGGTGGCTGTGTTTTCTGGCTTGTAGTTTGTTCAGGTACATGGAAAAACAAGCCAGATGGTGAATTCTCATTGCAGTATATGATTACAGTCCTGTATTGCAGGAGTACTTTTTCACTTCCCTGTTATTCTGATACTTTAAGACTTCAGGCCATGACTGAAGACTTGACAGCTTTATTGTTTTCATTATGAAATGTTTACGTAGAAGCCAGTGAAAATATTCCTCATTTAATGTTATTTATCATATTCGAGACATAAATTGTACTTAGAGTATCTTTGAAATTCCTGGGAGCTTTGAATGTATGCCTCTTCTTTCTGTAGCTGATGACAATGAGGGGGACAAAAAGAAAAAAGACAAGAAAAAAAAGAAAGGTGAGAAAGAAGAAAAAGAGAAAGAGAAGAAGAAGGGTCCCAGTAAAGCCACAGTTAAAGCCATGCAAGAGGCCTTGGCTAAAATGAAAGAGGAGGAGGAAAGGGCAAAAAGAGAGGAGGAAGAACGCATAAGAAGACTGGAAGAACTTGAAGCAAAACGCAAAGAAGAGGTACTGTGTATCTCACTCCAAGGATGAAATAAGGGCAAGAGTAACCTTAATCTGTCTGCTTGCTGGTGCAGTTGGTGAATTAATCCTTAATATGTTTCTCATAAACAGAATATACTTCGGTAGCTTTTATGTAAAGCATGCTATAGAGTTTCTGCATGTTTCTTCATCTTTTTCTAGGAACGATTAGAGCAAGAGAGGAAAGAAAGAAAGAAACAGAAGGAAAAGGAGAGGAAGGAGCGTTTGAAGAAAGAGGGAAAACTTTTAACAAGAACTCAACGAGAAGCTAGAGCCAGAGCAGAGGCTACTCTTAAACTACTCCAAGCTCAGGGTAAGCAGTAGAGTTTAATAATAATTAAAACCAAACAAAACTTTATATCTGTTATTGCTCTGTGTTTATTTTTTTTCATATCTGGAGCTAAGAGGGCAACTACTGAGTGATTCCATGTCAAGCTGCTCTGTCAAGGAAGGCAATGTGTGCCCTCCCTTCCCCTTTATTTTTTAAGTAGGTTTAAGTGTCTATATTTTTATCTTACACTTTGAATATCCAACTTTTTAATATAGTCTACTTGCAGTTAAAAGATGTTAGTTGTGGAACGTAGGAAAAAGCACTTAAAGAAGTGATGTAGTCCAAAGGCCAGGAAAAGCAGATGGGCTGTGCTGAAGGTCTTACAAGACCAGTGATCTAGATTTTGTGGAATTAATTTGCTTGCTCAATCAGGCAAGTGCATTATTTTGCTTCATAAACAATGGAGGAAGTCCATGGGGAAGATACATTTTTCTCTGGGATTTGTAGGAGTATATATAAGAGTTTTCCTACTTTTCTGTGAAATATAATCTGTCTCCATTGAAATGAAGTAAATTTGTCCAAAATGTTGTAAGTAAAATGTCCTAAATTGTTCTTGGTAACTGGTTTGTGACTGAAAAAAGAAAGTAATTTGTGAGTGCTGAGTGTATCTGTAGAGTACACTGACACTTTGCTGGTAGGTGGATGTATAAATGTAGGAATCTTTGTAGCTAATAAAATGTTTGGAGCTCTTAAACATACACAAAGGCTATTTCTCCTTGGTTGTTGCTGTAGCTGTTAGAATCTTTCTATTTATGTGCCCCTTCAACTGGATTTTTGTCAAATCTGCAATATAAGTCACTTAGTACCTGAAAAAAAAATTTGAATGTGCAGCAGTAATGCAGGTTTTAGTTTCTTTGCACCAAACTTCTGGTTCTGATTGAATCCCTTCATACATTATGGCATGCGCTTCCTGGTGAGGCAAAGATGAAGCTGGTGAGTTGAACCTGGCATTATTTTAATACCTGAAACCATCAGTGTTTAAAAAAGTCTTAAAACAACAACAAATCAAAACCCACAAACCTCCCAACATGGAGCAAAAGGGAAAATGTTATCTGTTGAACAACCTTAAACATTTAAGAAGAGTTGTGCCTGTGAACTATTCTAATTGTCTTAAACTAGGACCATTGGCAGACAGGTTTTAAGTGAGTTTTTGCATAGCAGGCCTTAAATTAATCCTGACATATGTGTTCGTGACATTTTATGTAGGTTTCTGATAACTTCAGACCTGCACTTGTAGAATCTGATTGGATTTATTGTTTATTTTTTGTTCCATTGCCGTCCCCTTCCTCCAGTTGTCTGACTTCTTTTTGAGAGCGGTCAGGAGTATCTGAAGAACTATACTTCACTTAAGTTTTTTACCTTTTGAATTCAGACTTGTAAAAAAGATACAATATGCATCAATCCTACTTTCTACTCTTTCTTCCTCCATCTTCCAGTTTTGGAAAACGTGTTCTCATTTAAGCTGAAGTTTGTTTATTAGTTACCTGGATTTTCTTTTTAACAATTTGGTTTGTTTTGCAGGTGTTGAAGTGCCATCCAAAGACTCTGTGCCAAAGAAGAGGCCAGTATATGAAGACAAAAAGAGAAAGAAGCAGCAGCAGCCAGAAAATAAAGAAGGTGTAGTTGACATATAGGGATACCTAATAGATTAGTCACATTTCTGGAAATATTTCTGGAATAAATCAGCTAATCTTAAGATAATTGCATTTCAGGGTTTGGATTTTCTAAATGTTGGAGATGTACAGGGTGTAAAGGCCTTTTACAAATGTGATGTTGAATGCTTTGTGTGCGTATGTAGGTCAAATACAAAGTCATTCAAGTAACAATGACTTATAGTTAAGTCTGAGTTTGTTGCAGGAGGAAAAGAGATTGATCCTAGTTTTAGTACTTTTAAATTGGAGACAGTTTGTTCATTTGTTTTCTCATATATAAAACCAGATCTCAGCTCCTGGGTGTGAGTTGTTCAAAATAGTTCAAGACATTGCATTTTTGAAACCTGAGAATTTATTGCACTGGTTAAATGAAGGTTGAACGTGTCGGTTTTTTACTTTTGTGGTTCATTACTTTCTTCTGGGGGGATTACTGTGGCTCTTCTCAAAACTAACCCTTAGTTTAAAAATTTCAGATGTATTTCTTATGTAGCTATTTTTTTTTTTTTTTAATTTGACATTAGTTATATGCCTGCTTATCATTTATGAAGTGTGTGTAAAGAATTGAAAATGGTGCTTATCTGAATTGTATCAGTGATTTTTTTTTTTTTTTCCCTTAAGTTTTCATTTTTAATGGAACAGTAGGGCAACTATGGGTGATTCATTATTATAACTTCATTTTCTCTTGTCTTTTTAAAGAAAGTGAGGAGTTTTTAGTGTCAAAAGCAATGTTAATCATCTTAGCTAATAGCTGACCTGTCTTATAAATCTGTTCAACTGCTTAGAAAGCCAAACATTTTCCAAATAAGCTGGAGTGGAGCTGTATGTGTAAGTCAGTTTGCACTTTGAGAGTACGTAGCAACCAACTTTGTCTTACAATTTCAGAAAGTGTGGAGGTAACTTCCCCAGCTGACGATGCTGTAGAACTGGAAACACCAGTGAAAGAAGAGACTCCTCTTCCTGTAGAGACAGGTTGGTGGTAATACTAATAAGTTTCAAACAGTTGAGGCTTTGTGTCAGTGCTGCATCATAGTTATCATACCTTGCTGGATGGGGCTGAATGGCCATACTTTCTTGAGGTAGTTGCCTTCTCTTTTTTTTTTTCCTTTTTTTTTTCCTTAAGAGAGGAGCTGATGAAATTTTATGGAGTAAAAGGCATGAAGCTTCAAAATGAGTGTGTAAAGGTCCCTTATTCTGGGTGAACTCCAGTGTTCGATTGGCTTAGTCAATTATCTCAAATAAGCACATTCAATGCCTTATTTGCTCCCTTGACTTTTCATTTACTTTTGGAAGTCTGTTTTGTCAACAGTTGGGTAGAGGTAGGGAGGAAATACTTTGCTTCTAGTATTGATAGTGCAATATTCACAGTGACTGTGTTCTTTATTCCAGATGTTTCGCTTTCACAAGTGCTGAATGCAGAGGATATGTGTTAGCTTGTGAAACTGAGTTAACAACAAGTGATTGTTGCCCTCATTTTTGCCAACACACAGTACTTTGTCAAAATCACATTATACTGGACTTCTTCCTCAGCAAGGAGACTGTTTCAATTTTTACCCTTATCCTTAAGTCAGGCAAATACTGACAAAATGTGCAGCTTTTGAAAACAAAGCTGAATGTGTCCTGTGATTCTAGCTTACCTCATGATTGCCATTCCGTTGCCATAAGAGAAGGGCTCACTGGCAGAACGCTAGTTCCTAGTTAATATTCTAGTCATGTGGAACTTAGTCTTCATTTCAGAGAGCTGAAATTTATGACATATGTGCTGCAGCAAATAAATATTGTGTAATGCCTCTTTTGGAGAGGGTTGTAAGTTTGCATTTTTCCATTTATCTCTTACTAAGAGCTGCAGTCTCTTCATAAATCTTACTGCATTCCTGCTGAATGAGTATGCTTAATGCTTCTGAAATCCATGGTATAATTATGTTAAGGCACCTGGTATCCTTTTTATGGACAATTTGTATATTCTCACTAGTTAAAACTCTACTGTAACTTGTATTCTTGTTTCTCTGCCACTTTGTTACACATGGTGACTTTTAATTGGGCAACTCCTTGCAAGGATCGTGATTATGGTACAGGTGTGGCAGGCATTATGCAGGCACTGGCATGATATGCAGACAGGAACTAGATGAGTAGGCCTTTTGTCTTCCACAAGCATTCCACAAAAGTTTGTCTAGGCAAAGATGGCACTATGTGATTTTTGTGGAGAGAATTGGAGATTATTTTTCATATATGCAGCATCTTCTTTCTATGAAATGTGGAGATACTTTAATAGAATTATGGTAACAGCAAACTTGTAAGTTGCAGTTGTAGGTATGTCAAAAGAAGAGGCATCTAAAAATCTTGTATGTTGCTGGACTGACTTTTTTTTAACTTCAGTGTTGGGTTTCTTGGTTTCAGAAGAAAAGGAAGAGGAAGATGAAACAGAAGATGCAGGTCTGGATGACTGGGAAGCTATGGTTAGTGATGAAGATGGAGAGAAAGGTGGGCACGTAAATACCAAATGTATGTTTTTTCTGGTTAAGAGGCCTTGGGCAAAGTTTTCTGCTTTTGTAGAAAACAATATTTTACTTAGATTTTTCCTCCACTCTGTTAGATGAATTGTGAGGTAAGTATGATGATAAATACATAAAAGAACCTCTTCTCAAAAGCAGAACATTCAGAAGCCAGACAACCCTTTGGAAATACTCTTATGTGCAGTTACCATCTAAAATAAATGGGTTGTAATTTTTTTATCCTTTTTTATGGGAGTAAAAGTCCTCTAATATGTACTTAAAACATCTCTGAGTTTAGGGAAACCTTTTACCTGGTATTGTATTTCTCTAGTAATCATTTCAAAGGCATAGTATTTTTACTAGAATCTGGCAACATCTAGGAGAGTACCCCGGAGAGAAGTTTTCAAAGATACGGGGGACTAAAATGGTGTGAAGGTTAAGTGTACATGTGTTATAGTAAGTTCTCTTCTACAAGGAAAAACTGAGAGAATTGAGACTTGTTCAGCCTGGTTTGGGGTGACCTAATTGCAGCCTTCCGGTACCTAAAGGGAGCCTACAGGAAAGATGGAGAGAAACTATTTACAAGAGCATGTTGTGCTAGGACAAGGGGAAATTGATTCAA